>APFE030704980.1:164778-180008 GCA_000404065.3 Pinus taeda | reverse complement strand
GCTCCATTACATATAATACCACGGGCAGAATACCATGGGTGCACAATACCATGTGCCCCAAAACCATCACTATTTAACCTCGTCAACTTTTGACTCTATCCTGAGTCAAGTTTACCTAACACTAGTTTGCGTCTGTGTTTTTGATGACAGGGGTTTCATTGATTCAGTTTTGGGTGATTTAGAGATTTATGATGCAAGTATAAGTGGATGATTGTATTGCAGCAATGATTGTTTTGTACTTATGGATCCAGTCTAAAAATTGATGAAACGTGGTCCCTGAAGAAAAGAAGGTTGCATCCTTCTGTAGGTCAGCACCTACGTACTAGTATATCTGCTAGTACAAGAGCTAAGGGGGTTGTAGCTCCCTTCCAGAAGTAACTGGAAAATGAGAGAGGGTTGTAGCCCTCTGTAGGTTGTAGCCTGCATACTGGTAAAGGACTGCACCAGTACATTGTAAAAGAAGTTTCTTATTAAAGGAAGAAAGGGACGAATTGCAGCAGGTGGTTTTCACCCACATTGGGTTTCCACCTTACATCATGGTGTTCATGTGTGCTTCTTATGTGTGATGATCTGTACTGTTTTACTACACCTGTTTACTGTTAATGTGGTTAATAATGTTCTGATGCATTTATTGAAGATAAGCTAACTGAATCTTAAGATTGCTGCATATACGTGTATATCCTTAACTGAAGTCGTGTATGTGAATCTAAGTGTGAAAATGAAAAAGTTTTACTGATATGATAATACTGATTCACCCCCCCCTCTCAGTATTATTTCCAACATGCCCCTCCTTTAGTTCATTTCCCTTCACCTTAGAACCAATGGTCTCCATCTCCTCATGTCTAATATCATCAACCCCAACCATACCCGTGGAACCAGAAGTAGAGAGGAAATGCCTAGAATTCAGCTTTACCTACACCACCCATGCAACAACAACTACAATTAGCTTCTTTCCAAGCATCTGCTCCTCTGCCACCTGTACGACCTCAACTACCTATGCAAGCTAATGCAAACCCAAATAATAAATCAGATCAGGGCATAGAGCCTCCTACGACCTTCTAGACTTACCTTATTACCCCTGTGGAATTTAATGAAATACAATTACGATCGGGCATGGTAATTAACCCTAGTCACTCCCCTATCATTACAGAGGAAGACTGTGAAGCATCCAGGGGAGAAGTCAGATACTCTGAGGCAGTTACTGCACCTACAACAACTAATATAGAGGAAGATGTTACATCTCTAACAACCAACCCGAGAAGAAATTTTACATTTGTAACAACTACTTCAGGGAAGGCTGATACACCTGTAACAATAGATTCAACTGTTATTATGCAGGAACCCCGTATCCTCAGAGATTAGCTAAATCAAGGATGATTTCCCAGCCTAAATCTGATTTCCTTAGGGAGTTGCAAAATTTGTATGTACAAATACCTTTGTTGCAATCCCTTAAGGAAGTACCTATCTATGCTAAGATAGTGAGAGATTTATGCATCAAGAAACCTGAAAAAAAGCCAAAGGACCCTACCACCATACATGTGATGGGAGAATTATCAAAACTAATGTCTACTTAGCCTCTCCTTACTAGGCACAGTGATCCAAGAAATCCTACAGTCACCGTCTACATTAATTATCAACCCATAGCCAATACATTAATTGATCTTGGGTTGCCATTAATATAATAATGAAAGATCTCTTCATTTCTCTTGGGCTACAAGGACTCAGACACACCCCTAATGTGATGGAATTCTCAGATAGGTCCCATGTGAAACCCGAAGGGATGCTAGAAGATATAGTGATTAGGGTAGCTTCATGGAGATAGGTGATAGATTTCCTTATTTTATAGCCCAAATCCAATTTGGGTGGGCATCCTTTGATCCTAGGGAGACCTTGGCTGGCTACTACGGACACATTTATAGGCTACAGGGTGGGATCCATGGTGATCTTAGATGGCCAAGAAATCCAGAACCTCAATCTTTACCCCCCAAAACGAAATATGGATGTGTACAACACTTGGTGGGATGAGTTTGAGCCTTAGTGAGATCTTTCCATACCACTCCTCACTCTGGGGAAAGCCCAGTATTTTAAAGATGAAACAGAAGATGATGTTATTAATGGTTTTATTAGTAATTCCTTGTCTGTTTCTTCTATTGAAAATGCAAATGAGGAGGAAGAAGTGGAAGATATAGATTTTGAACAAATGAGGACAACTCCAAATATCACTAGCAACACAATTAAGATCGAGGCTGGAATTGTTTTGAATGTTAACCCTAATTTGACTATTGAATAGAATCAATGGCTATTATAGCTATTGCAAAAGTATAAAAATGCATTTGCATGGGATTATACAGATATGAAAGGAATCCACCCTAATCTATGCACTCACCATATTTATTTGAAGGATGGCTACAAACCAGACAGACAACCACAGTGTCACATGAACCCTGCACTCAAGGAAGCGGTGAAAGAGGAGCTACAAAATCTAGTGGGTGCTAATTTTATTTATCCAATATCTAACAATCAGTGGGTGTCACTACTTTTCATCGTTCCTAAAAAGAATGGAAAGCAGAGGGTCTGTGTCGACTATAGAGAACTCAACAAGGCCACTCAGAAGGACCATTTTCCATTACCATTTATAGATCAGGTCCTTGATACTCTCTCTGGAAATAAATTATTTTCATTTTTGGATGGCTTCAGTGGCTACAATCAGATATAGATCGCCCCGAAAGACCAAAATAAACAACCTTTACTTGTGCTTGGGGAACCTACACATACAGAGTGATACCTTTTGGGCTTTGTAATGAACCAACAACCTTTTAAAGGGAAAGTATGGGAATTTTCTCCGACTAATTAAATGACTGTCTGGAAATATTCATGGATGATTTCACACCTTATGGAGATGCTTTTGAAGTAGCATTAGTCAATCTAGAAAAATTGTTAGAACGATGTGTATAGACTAATGTTTCCATGAGCACAAAGAAATGTCACATGATGATGACTAAAGGAATCATGCTTGGACATTACATTTTTGCTAACGAAATCAAGGTAGACCATACAAAAATAGAGGTAATCCTAAAAATTCCAACACCCAAAACATAGAAAGGGGTACGTAGTTTCTTGGGGCATGTAGGGTATTACGAAATATCTATAGAATTTTTTTCAAGAATTGCATCACCATTATTTTCCTTGCCGATGAAGGATGTCGATTTCTTGTGGATAGAGAAGTGTGAGCAAGCCTTCTTAAAGCTAGAAGGCAGTGTATCAACAGCCCCGGTATTGTGAGGACCTAATTGGGAACTGTTGTTTCACATAGGTACTGATGCATTGGATATTGTTGTAGGTGTTGTTTTGGGCCAGCTGGAGGATAAGAAACCTTACGCCATTTACTACATAAGTAAAAATCCAACTCTAGCTAAGCTTAACTACAAAGTGAGCAAGAAGGAGTTCTTAGCAATTGTCCATGCCATCAATAAATTTTGACATTACATCATTGGATATCAAGTATTTTTACACATTGAACATTCTGCCATTCATTTCTTAATGAATAATCCAATTAGCTGATTTTCTTTCTAAGATAACTATTGATGACAGTTGCACTCCTACTGAATATTCTTTCCCTTTTGAACTTTTTTTTTCCTTTTCTACTTACTCACCTTGGTATGCAGACATAGCCAATTATCCTGCTGCAGGGAAGTTTCCCCAGTATTTGTCCTTTAGGGAGAAAAAGAAAATCGTACAACAAAGTGCTACATATACCTAGATAGATGGGAATCTCTACCACACTAGACCCGATTTCCAGATCAGACGATGTGTTAGAGAGGACGAGGTCTTTGATATCCTCAAAGCCTATCATGAGGAACCTTGCAGAGGAAACTTCGTAGATAAATGAACAGGATACAAAGTCCTTTCATCAGGGTATTACTGGCCAACAATATTTCAAGATGCCAAGAAGTTTGTGAAGGGATGTGATAGTTATCAAAGGATGGGCCAACCATTGCAATCAGATGAGATGCCGTTACAACCCCAGATTGTCATAGAATCTTTTGAGAAGTGGGCTTTGGCTTTTGTGGGACCAATCAATCCTTCATCCCGATAGAGATCCTACATCTTGGTTTGTACTGACTATGTCATGAAATGGGTGAAGGAAAAGGCACTAACTAGAGCCACAAAGCAGGTTGTCTTGGATTTTTTGTTCGAAGACATCTTCATCCGGTTTGGCATACCTAGGGAGATAGTGACAGATGGAGGGTTGTAGTTCACATCTCATAAGATCTGGTAATTGGTTGAGAAATATAAAATCCATCACAAAATCACAAAACCTTACCATCCATAGGTGAATGGCCAGGTGGAAAGCACTAATAAAGTCATTGATGGGACCCTTACTAATACTGTGGCCAATCATCAAAGCAATTGGGTTGATAAACTTTCAGAAGTGTTATGGGCATATAGTACTACATGGAGGGACACCACTAGATTCTCACCGTATGAATTTGTGTATGGAAAGAGCCCTTTATCCCCCATTGAATTGGAAATCAAGACACTAAGGAAAGCATTGCATGTCAGTTTGAATTTGACTACAATATAAAGGCAGAGATTGAACCAACTCAATGAATTGGAGTAGAAACTGTTGGGTGTTATCTAGCAAACAAAGATTATATAGTAGAAGAGACCTAAGTGGCATGGCAGATTTATAAAGAAGAAACAATTCCAGAAAGGTGATTGGGCTCTCTTATACAACTCAAGGTTTAAGGACTTCAAGGGTAAGCTCCGCACCAGATGGCTAGGCCCTTATGAGGTAGATGTAGTCTTTGACAATGGGACTGTAAATTTAGGAACCATTGATAGTGCAAGGACATCATTACTTGTAAATGGACACTATCTCCAGTTGTATCACAAACCTACCTCGAAGGGTTCATTTGTCAACATTGTCACAAATTCATATCTATAGGTTATGGGAACAAGGGAAAGCTCCCTTGTGCTGCAAAAATTTTAACTTTTCCAATAAGTGTAATAGCTAAAAACCACCTGGTGGCGGTTGTTACACCATTCTCCAAATATATATATATTATTTATAATTATAATAAAAATAATAATAATCTGGTTGTGAAAACCTTTTGTAGGTGCAGATAGACATTGTTTGTAGCAATTGAAAACCACTTGGTGGCAGCTGTTACACCCTCTGCAACAACATTTGTTATTTCAAAGGGTATCATACGATAAGTGTTGTTACACCCTCTGCAGCAACATTTGTAGTTCAAAGTGTATCATGCGATAAGTGTTGTTACAGGATTGTTTTCTTTTTATATTTTTGTAAAAAATAAATTAATATATATATCAGTCTTCTTGGCTGTTACACCTATAACAACCGCCAACTTTTTAGGAACAAAATGAAATATTTTATTGTAATAAACAATAGAAACATTACCGTGAGCCCCATAAGTAGATCCAAGTCCATGTGTCTCACTGCCCAAGTATGTTTCGAGGTTACATCTCCCATCACCATGCCCCACGTCACCCATGTACATCATCAAAATTGTAATATCACATTCCATTTATTTTGTAATTATGGTAAGTTAACATGAATAATTGACGGTCGAGGACGACTAACATAATTATGATGGGGGGGAACGAATCATGTCTCGACATGATTGTCGCATGATTTGTAATTATTGGAAAATCCAACAATCAAGGCACGTGACCTGGGAGTTATTGTTACTTCATACCAAATCATACCAAAAAGGCTACGACACTATTGACGAGACCTCCCCACGACTAACCATTAAAGAAAAATTCATTAAGTTGTACAAACCATGCACACAAAATCTTAATCCAAATCTTCACCTATGCCACCCTACCACCCTATCATTTACCTCTGTTGGAGGCACTAAATCCCTATTTATAGTGCTTGGAGAGAAGGAAGGTAGCAGTGCAGGTTGAAACATCTAGAGTGTGTGCTGGGGGGAAGATAAGCAGGTGAAAAAACATTTGAATTGGAGAAGCAATGGGTGGAGCAGTGATACAACACGAAATAGGAACTACAGAGGCCTTGGAAGTCTATCTTCAGGCATGCTAGGTCTTCAAAGATGCAGGCTGGTTCGAATTCTTCCAAAAAGTGGAAGGGTCAGACAATGGTGTGGCCATGGAATTCACGAAGAACTTAGAAAGGAACCAGACAAAAGTCAGAGGACTAAAATTGCAGACCATGAAAGAATTTATTGCCAAAGTAATAGGATCGTATGCAAAAGGGAAGACATGGTTTACCAGGAGGGTTAATGACCCCTCGCTAAAAGGGGATTTTCTTCAGGAAAGTGAGTCATTGGTAAAGAAGGGCAAGGTAATTGATAGGTTGTCACTCCCCCAGCCATGGGCGGATGTTTCTCTCTTCCTCATTAGGTACATTACATGTGAGCGAAGAGCAACAATCATGTTTAATTACCATTTCCCATTTTTGAACCATCTCTTCCATCAACAGTGGATTAACCTGCCAGATTTCAGGATAGGCAATATTAGACATATCGCTGCAACTGTAAAAATTGCTGCACATCTAGAAACATGTGTCACAAGCCATGGTATTATTAAACTCATCGTGTTGGATGCCTTAATTCAACAGTGCAAAAATTGGGAAGAGTTCATGCTAAAAAGACCCAAGACTACTCGCAGAAGAAAACAAAGACAACTGGGTAAAATCGAGAGGTAAAAAGGAACAATTGCAACCCTCGACAGTGAGGATCAACAAGAAGTTGGTTGAAAAAATAATTGGAAACAGAAGAACGAAGCAGAGAATAAGGGTCAGGGACACTGAGAGTTCATAACTACGTCGACGAAGAACAAGGAAGCAATCGAACAGAAGGACAAGGAGAAAGATCAGCCAAAAAAAACTCCTTCACCTGGTAAGAGTGAAACCCAGTCCTTGCTGTCAAAAAATGAAATTTGAGGAAAAGAGATTGAGAAATTAATGGAACAATTAGCGGTATACTTTGGCTAGATACTTTGATGGAGGCCGTGGACAGGCTTAGAAGGGCAGAAATCTTGGGAACTCTATGTATAGCCTATGCCAGGAAGTTGGTGGAAGCCTGATTCAAAGTTGTGCAGCAGATGCTACCTCGACGGAGACATAAGCCGAAAACTAGGAAGTTGTTACACCCAAACCTATTGAGGACGTTTCTGATACACAAGAACCAACAACCGAGACAACGCAATCCACAGAGAGGGATCAAACAATGGATACACAAGAACCATTTGATGAAACTGCTATTTCACCTAGAAACATAGTGGAGGAGGAAATCAGCCAAGTGGAGGAAGAAAAAGATAATGTCCATGAGCCAATGGTCAATGCTACTATTACACAAGAAACATCAGTAGAGACAGAAGTTGGTGCGATGGTAAACGATGAGAAAAACCCTGTGGATATCACTGCTGCCACACAAGAACCAATAAAAAGAGTGGAGGCTGACATGGAAAATAAAGAAAATGTGGTCAAACCCACCCACGAAGCTACCATTACACAAGAACCAATAGCTGAGGTGGGACAGTTTCATCCTCAAGAGGATGCTACACTATTAGTTGATGATGGATGTGAGAGAATGTCGGGTCCTGTTGAAGGATGACATTCTGAAAAATTGTTGTTGTTGGGAGAGCTACAGAAGTGGAAGCAATTGGAACTCTCTCTACAAGAGGGAGTGATTCCACTCAATGTGCATAAGAATATGATGGATTCCTTGCAAGAGAAATGGTTAAAGGAAGAATGGGAAAGAAAAGAGGAGGCACAGAGGCATAGAAAAATGATAAAGGAAAAGGATGAATAGTTGCATCAGTTGCATTGGAAGGTCTCTGACCTAATGTTTGATAAGACCAAACTCCACAACCTCGCTCTAAACATGCTAGCGTGTAGGCTCCTGTCCCCATCATACCCTGTGTTCCTGTGTGAACATTATTATTTATTTCAATTGAGAGCAGTTTATGAGAAAAGGTCCTATTTGGGTTCTTTTACCCTCACCTTTTTGGAAAATTTTCAGTCTTGTGATTTTGATGTTTAGAATTTGCTATGCGAGCTATCCCTGCACAACATGATGTGAGAATACGTGAGCACAAAGATGGTGGTCACTTTCCTCTCTTTCATGGGAGATTTTCAGTTGTGGGTATTCCTCTCATTTATGAGGAACCGGATTGAGTGGAAAGTGGCTAAGAAGACAATAGAGACCAATGAGGAGAGGAAAACACTATGGGTCCAGGCTAAACCAGGAATGGCCTATGAACTCCGTCAAGATTTTAGGCAGTCCCTGAGCACTTCGGAAAAGAGAGACCAATCGGCGATATACAGAAGAAAGATTGTGAGGGTCTGCCTTAACTTATTTGCAACTCTGAGAAGTTAAGCACTGGTCGGATGTCCTAAGCGCATTGATCCTTGCAGTGCAGAATTGCAGGAAGGGGGCCCATTTGAGTATAAGAACTTTGTGGCTACTATTTCATGGCTGTCGGAATATGCCCAGATTGCGCTGACACTGGGGGCATTCTGGATTGGCCTCAGGTTCAGATTCCCTCCGATCTAGTTGCCATTGGAGGAGTCTCAATGTGATTATCAGTTATGTGATTATGAAGAAGAATCCTAGCCATGCGAGTTAATGGTCAATCAAGGATTTAGAGCTCCAGGCGATGACACTACTAATGCATACAATCTTACAGATTTCCATCGAGGGCACAATAGAAGGGTCTGAAATTTTGCATGGGCACATGCAGTGGCTTTAGTCGGGGGGATATGTTGGGTGTGGTTTTTCAACTATTTTCCTCACCTTCTTTCCCTTGTTTTGACCTTTATGTCCTCCAGACTTGTGCCCTTATATGACTAAATTCCTTGTTTTCTTACCTTCTTCGTCCATTTTACTGTCATATTACTTTAAACACATATTTCATTAAATATGGAAGTATTCAGTGGATCTAGAATTTAGGACTTTATCTAGATTAATATTTTTCAAAATGAGGAATTCAAAAGTCACTTAGTTCACTAATTTTAATGTAGATATTCACCATTTTTGTGTAAAAATTATCACGATAAATTTTATAAAACAAATTTATATAAACTTGCTAAAGCAAATCTTTCACATTTTAATCTTGGATTCCTTACATTATCTATTTTAATATTTTTTTATGGTTTATAGTAAAAGATAAGTTTGTTAAGGTTATTTTATGAAAATAATGATGCGTATGTTACTATTATAAACCCATTTAATTATAATCTTATATAGTAAATATCATGCATGTGTTAAGTCATGATTATTACTAAGGCAATGTTAACACAATTTAAAAGTCTATCACCTTTGCAACACTAATTATATTATGGTTGAAGATTAAAAAACTCGCATAGATCATCCAGTTTATACTTGTATTGGAATTAAATTTCAAAATATTTGTGATGCTACCAACCTTATTGATTGTTTAACTAAACAAAATTATGATGATCTTGAAACACTTCTTTTAATGCTTTTTGAGCATAACAATAAAATTCAAAATAACTTTTAATAATATCTTTTTTTCTTCTTATTTACCATAGTTGATCTTAGTGGATGATAATCTTCATTATCACCATCATAAGTACACACTAATGTAGGAAGTTTTCACCATTTTAGAGTTGAGGAGAAAAATAAATTTAGGACCAAAATAAATGTTGAATGTGAATAGTAGCATAATTTATTTTTATTTATTATTTGTACATTTAGGTTAATAAAGAAGTTGACTGAGGCTCACTTTATGAATAATAGATTAATATGCAAGATATATATTAAGTGTAAAGTTATTTAATGACAAATGAATTTTTTAGTAATGTTTCCAATATATACCATTATTTAGAACTTTAACTAGATTAATTTTTCTCAATTTTAGGAATTAGAAAGTCACTTAGTTCACTAATTTTTATGTAGATATTCACCATTTTTTGTATAAAAAATTTCATGATAAACTTTATGTTAAACACACATGGGCAGCCAAAACAATAGGAATGATAAATCATGAGTGTACAATTTTTATTAACAAGAGATATACATTTATAGTACATTATGTGATCGTTGGGTTTCACATCCCAAGGTCTCTTGGACTCCTTTTGTCCATTCAGCTTCCACACTAACCCATTGAGGATTAGGTGTCCAACATTCCCCCCTTAATCTGAAGGGTTATGTATGAGTCCAAGAAGAGAGCTGTAATACAAAATGTGCAAAAATGCATGGCAACACTAGGCTGAATGTGCTTTATGAAATGTTGGTATAAAGGACGGTGGTTTAAGGATGACCACCAACACTGGAACGCTTAGTGCACTTCCTGGAACTCTTCCAAAACTGGCAAGAAGCTGGAGTCTTCTGCTAGAGGAAGTGCTCCTGTTGTTTTAAAGAGGAAAGCCTTCAACCAATAAAGGGAGGTCTCACCCCACATAAAAGGGAGAACTTCAACCTGAAAAGGGAAGTCTCATCCTGTGATGGTTTAAGGATGACCAACAAATCTGGAATGCTTAATGAAATTCCTGGAACTCTTCCAAAACTGGCAAGAAGCTGGAGTCTTCTGCTAGAGGAAGTGTTCTCAATTTTGTTCCTGGAACTCTTCCAAAACTGGCAAGAAGGTGAATTCTTCTGCTAGAGGAAGTGTCCCAGATTACCAACTGAAGGCATGTTCATGGGCATCTTTGTCTCTGGATACAACTCTGAAACTGGTGTGGCAGGTTGTGGCTCAGGCTTGCTTGATGTGGATTTGAAGCTTGTAGATGACCATCATTTCCCCCCTGTCAGATACAAGGTGAGATGATGGAGAAAACTCAGCTGCAAGACTTTTCAATACTCTGGAACAAATAATGACATGTGTTTGGAATATCTTCTTGGTTGTTGATACCCATTGCCAAGGAGCGATCCATCCAAGATGAATCTTTGTTCTTGCAAGACGTTTGTTTCTGAACCATCTGTGTGAAGAATGACTAGTTTTAGGACAATGCTTACATGGATGAAGATCAAAACAGTGATCTTTCAAATGGCCAACTCAGTCACAGTGTTGGCATTTCACAATCTGTTGTTGTTGTTGTTGCGGTGGAAAAGGAGTAGAATCTGGAATAGTTGGAGGTGAACTGTCATGAAGAGCAGGTGAAATTTCATGAACAAATCCAGCACTCTGAAACTGAATGGGCTTTGAGTAGTCTGGAATATGAAAGGAAAAGTCCTTCTCATATCCAAGACCAGTTCTGTGCTTGTTGTGGAAAAGATGTTCCCAAGGTCTGATGATGGGCTTGGGAAGTGCAAACTGAGTTTCTTCATTTGCATGTAAATCTGTTGTTGTATTAGGCATTAAATTTGCAACATTAGTGTCTTGCTGTTTATGGGAGTCTGTTTCAATTTTCTGAAAAGAAACAGGCTCAGAATGATGACTCCACTGTTGTAATTCTTCTTGTTGTAGCTTTGTCTCAAGCTGCAAAAAATCAATCTTTTCCTGTGCATATTGTAAATATTTTTGAATATCTCTAAGAGTGGTTTTGTTGACTTTAACTGTACTTCCATCAGTAGATAAGATTAGAGTGCTTAATAACTCTAATAATCCATGATTTTTCTCCATTATTCAGACAATAAAATCAACAATGTATTTGTAAAAACAATCAAATGACCAAAAATGCACTCGCCCCCCTTTTTGTTGTTGTTGTTATTGTTGTTTTAGCCTCCAATGCACATTCCTTTAGATATCAATCCACCCTTATAAGCATGAGTACAATAATGTTTAGTACTTATTTATTTACTTCACACAGAGATATAACTAAAAAATAGTGATATCTCGAAACATAAGAGAAAATGGTACTGAAATATAGAACCTCGGTAGAAGTTTCAATTGTATAAGATGAAGATTTCCCACTTTTGCAATACCCAGAAATTGTACCCAAGAGCAACCTTTTCCTCTGACATTGTACAGTAGTGGTTTCAACCACCTGAGTATGACAAGTTCGGTATTCTGCAATTTTATGCCAATACGAGCTCCTGAATTCCACAAGGAACCCCCAAAGACAAACTCCCACAAGCCTTCAAATGGAACTTTGTCTTAGTTTATTCTGTCCTGGGACTTACGACGACAATGAGCTCCCAATTGCTATGTATAGTAGCTCAACGATCTTCTGTCACCCTGTGAGCACACATTCAGCCAGACCTCCACAATTTGACATTGAGTGATGTCGACTTCAACAAGAGGGGATAAATACCAACACTTAGTGGCCAATGCCTCTGGTCGCATGAACCTCTGCATGCAACAGAAATTCGCTCCAGAACAATTATTATCTTGGTATATCAGGTGCTCAATATACAGTTCGATTTCCACCAACTATGCAAATTGGGTTTGATTTCCTGTTGGTTCAACATATATGTTGAGATCAAGACCAAGGGAAATATATGCAAAAAATTACACTCTTTGCGTCACCCCTTCAGGCAAGGGAAAATACGTTCTGTGTTTTGATGGCTTTTCCACCAACACAATCGCACCAGACATGCAGTTCAATCACAATTTTCTCCCCTGCGTCAAGACTTTCACGCGGTTCTTGCATCACCAATTGTCTTTGCACCAAAAATGAACACAACTCCACAAAATGTGTACATGGACTGAACAAAGGAAGGCTCTTGATATCGTTCAGACTAGCGTTTTTGAAAAGAACCTGTCCAAGGATTCGAACCGCAGGCAGACTATACCAACCGTTATCATCTGTTTATGTCGGCACTATCCAAGCTGTTCCTTTTGCTACACAACTCTTGTAGCTACTCCAGCACAGTGTTCATAACGTTCAACATTTACTTAAAAATGCATCTGACAAAGGGCACAGTCTAGACAGAAGGTGCAGACTTGTCAGAGAAACGCATAAAAGACTAATTTCAAGAGCTAGCTCGAAACAATGCAACAAGGTATCTTCAGAAACAACAAGCATTTCAAAATGGAAATCCAACCAATAGAAGTTCTGTGGCAACTGTCCCGCTGTATGACTTCAAACTCAAATCATAAATTTCTATTCTCTGACCGTTCCTCGTCAAGACTATAGCTATCACTTTATAGGTCTCTCCACTGTAGCCACCACCAGAAGCTTGCTCATTCTTGAACAACTGCACACCATTGTCTGGAGTTCGAGCCCGTCTGCTGCCATCACGTTCTTCAGAGTGCCAAGATGGCACTGGGAAATTACCAGTCCGCTCCAACGTAAAAAAAAATGATAACATTTGTCGAATGGGAACAAATTCTCGGTGAAGCTGGCATTTCAAAAAGTGACATGAATAAACTTATAATGAATTTCTTGATTACGAATACAGATGACTTTGTTGAGGCAACCAAGAAGTTTATGATGGAGTCAGGTACAGAGCTAGATTTAGATTTTGGAGAAGCAAGTGATAGAGTTTTTGCACATAAATCTGTTAAGGATGGAAATGTTCTGGAAGCTATTCAGAAAGTCAATGACATGAATCCTGAGATTTTGAAAACAAATCCCAAGCTATTCTTCCATCTACAACAATAGAGGTTTATAGAGCTTGTACGTGAAGGAAATGTAGAAGAAGCTCTTGAACTTTCAAACAAGGAACTCGCGCCAAGAGGGCAAGAAAATCCTGAATTGTTGGAAGAGTTGGAACGTACACTTTCTCTGTTGGTTTTTGTTAATCCATCTGATTGTCCTGTTGAAGATATTTACTCCTTTGCACACCGCCAGAAAACTGCTATTGAACTGAATGCTACCATTTGTACATAATTGCCTATTCAGACTGACATTTCATTTAACCAAGAGAGAGAACATCCACAGAAAATGGAAACAGAAAGAGAACATTCCCAGAAAATTGAAACAGAAAGAGAACAACGGGAAGATTGGTCAATCATTGGGTGGTCTCAGTCGCCTTCTGGCGATGTTTATGAACAGTAAACATTTATGGACAGACGGGTCAGCCAGAGACCAAAAAGAGAGGCCTGCGGAGTCAGGAATGTCAGGGATGGCAGAGCCAAAGCGCCATGAATTTTAACGCACACATTGTGGTATTCATTCAACACACCAAAAATTATACATATGCCAGCACAAATATATACAACGAATTCAACACCAGCACATGAATTAATCAACCAACGATATCACCGAGAGTTCACGACCCACATAACATTAATGGTCAATGCATAGATCTGGTGTGAGAAACACAACAAAAGGCCACAAGCAAACAATGACTCAAATATTAGCAGGACCAGAATTCACCTGCTCTGATACCATGTTAAACACACATGGGCAGCCATAACAATATGAATGATAAATCATGAGACTACAATTTTTATTAACAAGAGATATAGATTTATAGTACATTATGTGACCGTTGGGTTTCACATTCCAAGGTCTCTTGGACTCCTTTTGTCCATTCAACTTCCACACTAACCCATTGAGGATTAGGTGTCCAACACTTTATAAAACAAATTTATATAAACTTGGAAAAACAAATATTTCACATATCAATCTTGGATTCCTTGCATTATATATTTTAATATTTGTTTTTTATGGTTTATATTAAAAAGGTAAGTTTGTTAAGGTTATTTTATGAAAATAATGATCTGTATGTAACTATTATTAACCCATTTAATTATAATCTGATATAGTAAATATCATGTATATGTTAAGTTACAATTATTACTAAGACAATGTTGGCACAATTTAAAATATTAGAATTAAATTTTAAAATATTTGTGATGCTACCAACCTTCTTGATTGTTTACCTAAACAAAATTATGGTGATCTTTAAACACTTCTTTTAATGCTTTTTTAGTATAACAATAAAATTCAAAATAACTTTTAGTAATATCTTTCTACCTTCTTATATACCATATTTGGTCTTAGTAGATGATAATCATCATTATCACCATCATCATACTATTGTAGGAAGTTTGCACCATTTTAGAGTTAAGGAGAAAATATTTTTTAGTATCAAATTAAATGTTGAATATAATTTATTTTTATTTATTATTTGTACTTTTATGTAAAAAACAAAGTTGGTTGAGACTTAATGAATAATAGATTAATATGCAAGCTATATATTAAGTATAAAGTTAATTAATGACAAATGAGCATAGTAATGTGTCCACTATATACCATCATAGATCCATTTTAAGTGCAGATGTAGGGATCAAATTTTTTCAAGTGCAAACATTTTAGAGTGAAAGATACAATGTGTTAGTTTTAATTGTTGAAACTGTATTTTTGAATGCTAAATAGAGTA
>APFE030704980.1:144665-159598 GCA_000404065.3 Pinus taeda | reverse complement strand
GACTTTATATTTTCCCAAAAACACACAACTTACGAAAAAGTAATATAGATGCAAAAATAAAAATAGTATGGTAGTCATATTGTATGTAATGAAATATTGTTTCCTCAAATGAAAGCTAACAATCAATATCATTCCTTCTTCTACAAACATAAGCATATTGCTAGAAGCAACATTACATGGTCAAATAAATCTAGCACATGCTAGATTTCTTTCTAGCACAAACACAAACACATTGCCAATAACAATATTCTAAGGTGAAGGAAATCCACCACATTCTAAATTTTATTCTAACATAAATAGAAGCATATTACTCACAAAAACATTTCAACGTAAAAGAAATATTACACATTCTAGAATTTATTGTAGCACAAACACAATCACATTACCAAAAATAACATTGCAGTGTACAAGATATCTAGCATACACTTGATTTACTTCTAGCACAAACAAAAACACATTGCCAACAATTACATTGTAGGGAAAACAAAATCCAACAAAATCCAACAACTTCTATCACAAACACAATCCCATTTCCAATAACAACATCACAAGGTAAATAAATTTAATGCATGCTAGTTTTACATGTAGCATAAATACAAGCATACTGACAATAACGACATTTCATGCTAGAAGAAATCTAGTGCATGCTATATTTCCTTCTAACACAAACAAAAGCACATTACCAAGGTGAAGGAGATCTAACACATGTTAGATTTCCTTCTATAATAAACAACCAAATTGAAAACAACAATATTGCATAGCAAAAGAAATCTAGCACCAATTCTAGCCCAAACACAAGCACAACATTTCTAATAACATTGCCAAGGTGTTGGAAATCTAAATCTTGGTAGATTTCCTTTTATCATAACCAACCAAATTGACAACAACAATATTGCAAAACAAAAGAAATCTAGCATAGTTTCTAGCCCAAAAACAAGCACATTTCCAATAAAAATATTGCAAGGTGAAAGAAATTTAACACATATTAGCTTTACATGTGGCACAAATACAATCATACTACCAAAAACAACATTGCATCCCAAAAGAAATCTATTGAGTGTTATGTTTATTTTTAAAAAACATCAGCTAAGTGTAATGGTGATTCTCTGTTGTGAAGACCCATATAAAAGGTGGCATAATGCTAATAAGACCAATGTAGCTACTATAGGATACCCACTCACCTTTCCCTTTATCCTACAAAAAACTCCCAGTTGTGAAATCCTTTTTTGTCGAATGTTTGCTTGTAATAGGGGAAAGTAATGAATAGTTTTTCCTACTAGAATAAATTTCTTTGGGGAAAATAGGGTGGAAAACATGAAGCCCCATCTCCTTACCAAGAAAGAAAGGCTAACTAGGCATGATTGATATCCATGCCCGATTTTTAAAATTGGCAACTAGGGCTAGACTCCATGTGGGTCAAATTTTTTTTTTTTAACTACGTGGTGAATCGGTAGCTGCCAGTCCTAATCTATGGGAGACCCATGATCAATCCTCGTAGCTGCCTCTATAACACCAGGAGTACATCCAACTACCTGCAAGTCGATATACTAAGATCCTATGATATTAGCAAGAACAATACTCTCGTGCCGCGAAGGCGGGGGTGGGGAATCTGCTCATCGAGCCACCATCCCAGCAGGTCAGTGTACTCAATGCAATTTGAACTGCAGTCTCCTGGGCTTCACCCAAGTAGACTTACTGTCAAACCACACATCACAATACCCATGTGGGTCACCTTATTAATGGAAGATGATATTTTTCTTGGATCCCTCTCATCGAGTGGTGTAGGATTGATCTAAAGATCATCTAATTCTAATAATTATTCATAGAGATATGAATTTATTTGTGTTATGGGAAAATTTGTCAAGGTCAGCCAACAACCAAATAAACCCCACTTGTGATCAATGTTTTAGTATAAATAGAGGTGGCCTTCAAGTTATTTTAACACACTTTGGATCTCTTCCTCTCCACTTGTTTTTGGGTTTTAGTAAGAGGAGAGATCCTAAGGGATAACACTGCCCTAATCGAGAGGGCAGAAGCAGGAATTGTCAGGAATTGCTGGAACTACCAGTAATAGCTAGAAAAGCTAGAACTGTCAGGAATAGTTGGAATTGCCAGAACTGCCAGGAATAGTCGAAACTGCTGGGAATAGCTGGAACTAACGGAAAATCCGAGAAGCTGATGCACAGGGCAGAAGCTGGAACTACCAAACTGCAAGGAAAAGTTGGAACTGAATGAACTGCTAGAACTACCGGGACTAGCTAGAAAAGAAAAATTAGTCGAAACTATCAGGAATAGCCAGAATTGTCAGAACTGTTGGGAATAGTTGGAATTTCCACAATTTTCGGGAACTGCCGGAAAAGCCAAAAAAGTCAGAACTATCGGGAATAGTTGGAACTGTTGCAACTACTTCGAATAATCGGAACTGCCAGGAACAATGGGAAGTTGGAACTACCAGAACAACTGGGAAGCTAAAACGGAGGGCAGAACTTAGAACTGTAGGAACTGCCAGGAAAAGCCAAAACTATTGGAACTGCCAAAACTACCGGGAATAGCCGGAGTTGATGGAATTATTAGGAATAGTCAAAATTGACAAAACTAGTAGGAACTGCCTAAATAGATAGGAAAGTTGATGCAGAGGGTAGAAGCCGGAATTGCAAAAACTGTTAGAAATGCTAGGAACAACCAAAATTACCGGAACTGTTGGGAACAGCTGGAATTGTCGGAACTACCAGAATTGTTGAGAACTGATGGAACTACTAGGAATTTATATTGTTCTTGGATCCCTCTCATCGAGAGGTGTAGGATTGATCTAAAGATCATCCGATTCCGATAACTATTCATGGAGATATGAATTTATTTGTGTTATGGGACAATTTGTCAAGGTCGGCCAGCAACCAAATTAACCCCACTTGTGCTCAACATTTTAGTATAAATAGAGGTGGCCTTCAAGTCATTTTAACACACTTGGGATCCCTTCCTCTCTACTAGTCTTTGGCTTTTAGGAGGAGGAGATATCCTAAGGGATAACGCTGCCCTAATCTAGAGGGTAGAATTCGGAACTGCCGGGAACTACTAGCACTATCAGAATAGCCAGAAAACGCGTAACTATCGGCAATAGAAAGAATTTCTAGAACTATCAGAACTACCAGGAATAGTAGAAAATGTTGAGAACAGTTGAAACTGTTGGAACAACTAGGAAGCTGACATAGAGGACAGAAGCTGGAACTATCGGGAAAAGTCGAAACTGCCAGAACTGTTCGAATTTCTGGGAGAAGCTGAAAAGTCTAGAAAATTCAGAGCTGCTGGAGTTGTTGAAAATAGCCAGAATTTCCGGAACTACTGGAAATAGCTAGAATTGCCAGGAATTATCAGAATTGTTAGGAATAACCAGAAAGGCCGGAACTGTCAGAACTGACGAGAAGAACCAGAACTGCCATAACCACTTTGAATAGTCAGAACTGTCAAGAATAGCCGGAATTACTGAAATATCTGGGAAGTTGATGCAGAGGGAAAAGGCCAGAACTACCTGGAAAAGTAGGAAATGTCAGAACTGCTAGGAATAGCCAGAATTGTTGGAACTGTCGGGAATAACCAAAATTGCCAAAACTACTAGAACTGTCGTGAACAATCGGAATTGATGGAACTGTTGGGACCAGTGGGAACAACCAGAATTGCAGGAACTACAAGGAATAGTCAGAACTGCCGAAACTTCTAGGAACTGCTGGAACTGTCAAGAACTGCCAAAATAGCTAGAGCATCTGTCTTTGAAGGAGAGCAGCATGCAAGGGACAACTAACTAACATTGGGACAGTTGTATGGTACTTAGCAACAAATACAACAAGATTACAATGTTACAACTAGCATGCAACAACAAGCATGCTAAGGACAACAAGCAAGCTAGGGACAACAAGTAAACAAGATGCAGCCAGCACATAGGTCAATATGGCAACATGGTGCACCAATGGCACATAATGCAATAAAGTGATGGGTACAGCCATGATTAATGAAGCATGATGAGATGTAGCATAGTGATGATGGGTGTAGCATGGTGCAACACGATGAGGTGTAGCATGATGACGAAATGCAACACAACGATAGGTGAAGGAGTCACCTTGGATAATCAGTTGAAGCAACATGTCTTCAAGTGATCTCATGTATCATCTTCTTAGAGATGATCTATGCACTTATCTAGATAAGTCAAAATGTTGACTTTTGTTGTAAACATACTATCTCTCTCTCTCTTTGCTAAGCTATTGAAGAACATATAAGAAGAATTGGTCAAGGGTTTCCCCACATTGGGGTTTGTCATTGGCTAGCACCACATCTTATGTCCTCTTGTCTTGGCTTGTCTTCTGTGATTTATGTTTATGCTCAATGTGTATTTTACTTTAATGCTAATGTGATTGCTAATCTAGAAAAGATATTGAGCTAACTATGAAAATTGTAATAAATTTCTCTAAGCATAGAACATACCTAAATTAACACCGATGAACTATATTAGTGGTAAAAAATTTTGTTTCCACTATGATTGGTAATGTACTTTGAAAGACACATGTGCCATCATCTTCATAATGTTAACAATTACACATCCATGACATCTCTGGTTCTTCCAACTTCTATGACATAATCAATGTAGTTGAAGCCTTTGATATTTATGCATCCAATGTTCCTAGAAGAATGTGGCAAGCTCAAATCTTACTGTCCAAGAAGTTACTCACCTTTACCACAAGTTGACCAACTAGTTTTCCTATTCTATATTACTCTCAAGATCTCCTTACATTCCACAAACAAAAGAACGTATTGTAAAGAAAATCTCTCTTTGTTTCTAAAGGAAAAAATTCTCTATTTAACGACAAAAGATATTTTTTGTTATTTTTCGAACAGTTGCCTTGAGAACATTGCTAAAGAATTCATAATACATGAACAGTTTATATACTCTCAAAATATTCCAAGATCACGTAATCAGAATTGAGCCTCAGCAACTATACAATTATGAGGCAGCCTAACCCATATTCATGTAATCAATTTTCCTTTAGATGATTATGTAATAAATGACTATACAAACAAATATGCATTCTATTGACAAGAATCTATATACCCCTATGAAGGTCTTACAAGGAAAGGAGAATTTGTACCAGGAAGATCCACCTGAAGAAAACAATTCCTATTGGCTCAACCAATAGAGGTCATTATGCAATATGCAGGTACCAAGAAATAATCCCACATAGCAGTGTCCAGGTTTTGCTAGCATCTTACTAAAAAAAGTTTCATTTCTTCCCATGTAGGTTGACCATACAAATGTAAAGTTTCATTGTTCAAAAGTTTAGGGCCTCCATAAAATCATTTATGTCATATTTAGTGACTATGGAATACTCTGAGGTAGGTTAAGTAATAAATTTTGTTTATCAATATAATTTTGGCATTTTCTAGCTAAGTTAAGGCACCAACACCACAACTGTTATGAATGACCTAGTCAAGTCTCAAGAGAGAGACTCTTTTGTCTCATCTATATATTAATCCATGAAATGGTGGAGAGCCTAACAACCTTATCTTTTAATCACTCAAGCTTGACCAAATTTATAAGATGTATTCCTACCTAACCAAACATTTCCATGTTTTTGCTTCCTCATAAAAATATATCAGTCTAGGGGATATCCTGATGCAAAATGTACCTCTCGGTAGAATATTTTAACACCTTGATTTAGGAGATTAACCCACTAGCCTTTGTTTTTTTGTGACTTTCCAAACCCGATAGCTCCTACATAAGATTACTCTCGTATTCAATCTAAAACCATTTAACTATGATTAATTGGTATCACATACAATTTGCAAGGAAGGGTCACAGTTTCAGGTTTGGACCATTTAGTCAAGTTTATATCTTAAATGGTAGTTTCATTCTTTGAGTTAAACTATCTTTGACATATATGATATAACTAACCTAGTCTATTGTTATGTCACTACTACAACAATCCATGAAAAGTGCATGCAAGGTCTAAAATCAATTCTTAACTTGGCTTCCATAGTAATGTGCCACATTTCAATGGACTTCCCAAGAGATTGCATTGTGTTTATATAATTCTTCATGCATCTCTAGTAAAAACTAGAGGCTAGATGCCAAATGTGTTTGTCAAATGTTGGTTATGAATGCATAGATAAGATTCGTGTATTTCATATATTCTCAAGAGAGAGCCTCCCTTGTCTCATCTCTATATCAATCCATGAAATGGTGGAGAGCCTAACAACCTTCTTTTAATCACTCAAGCTAGACCAATTTAACAAGCTGTATTCCTACCTAACCAAACATTTTCCATGTTTTGCCTCCTCATAAAAGGATATCAGTCTAGGGGATATCCTGATGCAAAATGTGCATCTCAGTAGACTATTTTAACACCTTGTTTTAGGAGATTAACCCACTGGGCTTTGTTTTGTGGTGACTTTCCAAACCCAATAGATCCTCCATAAGATTACTCTCATAGTATATCTAAAACCATTTAACTATGATTAGTTGGTAGCACATACAATTAGCAAGGAAGGGTCACAGTTTCAGGTTTGGACCATTTAGTTAGGTTTATAGCTTAAATGGTAGTTTCATTCTTTGAGTTGAACTATCTTTGACGTATATGATATAACTGACCTAGTCTATTTTTGTGTCACTACTAAAACAATCCATGAAATGTGCATGCAAGGTATAAAATCAATGCTTAACTTGGCTTCCATAGCAATGTTCCACATTTGAATGGACTTCCCAAAACATTGCATTGTGTTTATATAATGCCTCATGCATCTCTAGTAAAAACTATAGGCTGGATATGGGAAAACTCGCTTTAAACATTACAAAATACATTAAGGTAGTTTCTGTTCGAATTATCTGTCTATATAGTTATATGTGTATGTCTTTATGAGAAGCAAGAAAACCTTTTTGCCAGGAGGAAGAGGGGAGATAGGAGAATGTCTATGATAACTTAAAATCTAGAAAATAGATAGCACATGTTGTTAATGATGTCAAGAAGAGTCTACCTCTTTTGCATTCAGTAGCCTCAATAAAGGAACCATGTCATCTCTCAAAGGCCTCCAAGAAAGAAATGAGAATGGCAAGTAATCCCACTACCTGGGTTTGGTATTTTGTTTCTTCCACCTTGCAGAAATTAAATGTTCAACATCATTGCTTCATGGACTGTCAATAGGGAGCAGATCAAAGAGGAAGAGGAATCATTTAACTATTCACATGCAACTACTACACGGGCACCTAGAATTAGCTAAGATAGGAATCCATTGATTGTGCCCTTAAAATCGTGGGTGAAGATGGCTCAACTTAGTTGTTAGAAGAGCAAATATTTTCTCCACCAATGAGGTAAATTGGATTCACCTTTATGATAGCATGAATACTAGTATTATTTCAGTGATTTCTAAGGCATTTCCATTCACATCTCATGATAAATAAATGTCTTTCAACTATTTGAATCACGGTAAAATCACTATCTTGACTAGTTTAAAGGAAATTCACTACTCAAATGGATTTGGTTAGCCCTCCCTAAATACGATTGTCAAAAGATTTGCTTGGCATGAAATAGGCTTAATTAATAATTCTTACATCTAGCTTTAATCATCATAGAACATGCCAAATTTCTATTGGCATAGCATATCCAATCAAGGAAGTCCAAGCCATAAATTCTCCAAACTAGTACTGAATGGCACACAGTAGTAGTGCCATGCTGAAAATTAAATTATAACTGAAAATTGCCACGAACATATTAGACGGGTCCTATTTTTCTGTCATTCTATATACAATGTTCATATAATAGAGATATATATCGAAATAAATAGATTGCTAATTGCTTCGAAAGATGAAAAAAAATAATTCAGAGACCTCAATTCACCAGCGTAATTAGTTCATTGGTCCAACTTCAGGGTTTTACCAAGTTGCAGACTGTCATTCTGGGAATATAAATGATAAATTATAATTAAGAAAATGCTAGCACACGTCCGACCATAATACATCAGTCCCTTTTTCTATTGCTCCATAAATAATGCTGATATACTAGAGATAAAAATGAATATTAATAGGGTATTTATTACTTCCAAAGGCGGTGAAAAGACTTTTTAATGGTTTACTTATTCCAAATGGAAATGGATACAATAAATCTGTAGATGGATATTCAACTGTTTTCAAAGAAAAATAGCCTCCGAGCATGACCTGTACAAATATGAAATAGCCATCAATTCTCCAAACTAGTGATGAATTGCACAAGGATTATAACAATATAAACTCTCTTCAAGGAACACTGAGTAGCATTATTCATAAAATGCCATTTCTCACCTCAGCACAAGCTCAAAACTGAATCATCTCTGTGGTGTATGCTTGTGCTGAAGAAGACACAAATGTACATAAAGATGCACCCTAAATAGATGTGCTAATACCTTTTCATTCATCCAATGAAGGTGGGTTGGCCTTCAGAGTTGTTTTGAGATTGCATGAAGAGAAGGCTGGTACTTTGCCACTGAATTTAGGATCATTTAGCCTATTTGGAAAGGAAAAAAATTAAAGAGGTGTAGGAATGAGTTTGGCTATTGTGCTTTGTTGTTTAGAATGATCAGGTGATATATGTTCTCCAAAACATAAGTAGAAGAAGGCCTAGAATTTAAACTTGTATTCTTGTAACTCTATTTTTTCTTCATATAATTAGATAATAAGCAACTATACAAAGTCAAACAACCTCTGCATTCCAATAAGAATACTCTATCTCACCCTCTCCAAGTCTTGCAAGAAAAGGACATACACTAAGAAGAGTTTATATACTCTCAAAACCTTCCAAGATCACATAATCACAATTGAGACTCAACAACTTTATAGTTACGAGTCAGACTAACCCATATTCTTGTACTCTGTTTTCCTACATGACAAAGTGATAAACAGAGGAAATGGAGATTTTTTGAATATTTCCACCATTGATTAAACCCATATGTAGTTCTAGGCAGGTAGAAACCATGTTTCTACCCCAAAAGATCAACCATATGAAAAGGATGATGAAGATCATGCTTTCCTTTCCAATAATTTAAATCTTGAATACACTTTTGAGGTCACAAAAATATAGTTCAATAAGCTAATCCTATTTTCACAGACACTGAAATTAAGGGATCTGTAGACTTTCGTGGTAATACACTTGACACCTCAACATTTCATTGTGAGTTTGAGTAGGAGTAATGTAACCCCCATGTTGCACTTTGATGTTGATCGTGATCATGTAAGAAATAAAGGGAAGTAATCATGGTTTCCTAGAGTTTAAGGTCAATATACTTTTTCAAAGCCAACAAAGCAATAATGTGACGATTATGATTATATGAGTGAAGAAACAATTAATTTTATAGTTCAATCCTAAAAGATCTTATATCATGGAATCCAGCAGTCCTGCTATTTTTTATGCCTACAATCTGAATTAATTCCTCAAGCCAGATGGGATAGGGAAGTCTCATCCTTTTACTGTCAATACTCATCTGGAAGACAAAGTTATTTACATATGTGATGGATATTCCTTGGTAGACAAAGAAAGGGTATGTTATAAAAACACAATTATTTAAGCTTTAAGTCATACAAATCCATTTCCACCTATAGATAGCTCTATTGTTGACAATAACAATGTTGGATAGCCCCAGAAGATTGATTAAACCTATAATGAAACCCTCGATGACATATACAACTGCAGTGATAAGAATGAAAATGATATCAAGAAAATCATTGATGAAGAATACATGCTTGACCAAATAAAAAATTTCTCTTTGGACCAAATCAAATGCAAATATGTTCTCTTCTCCATGAACATGTGGACAATCATTCATGTAGTAGATTTTTAAAAGGAAATGTCGACAACAAACCTCTAACAAATCCACGTGAAGTCAATTCCAAGGGAAAATTTTGGGGCCTGGAAAAGGTGCATTCATAGGGATTAGATCACAGTGAAGAGAGGCTCTGTCATTGTCCCAAAATAAGGTTCTTCATCATAGCAAGGAGGCTTACATATGCTATCAAAGGAAGCTCAAAAAGAGCCTTAGTTGCAATCCTCTATTCACAACTAAGACACAAGCAAAGGGAGCCTAAATGAACCCCTAATCCACAATAAGAAAGAGACTCAACACACAGTCCTAAAGGATGTGTTTTAGGTGTTCTTCAAGTAAGGAGACCTAGCACACCTTAGTCACAATTTTGAAGCCCAGTCACGTTGAAGGAAGAAGTCTCTACAGTTGTCTTATGAGGAGAACCTATACACTATGAAAAGAGGTTCTAACCAGTAGTTAAGGAGGACTCTACTATGCTAGCTAGAGGAACTATATACCACTATAAAGGAAGGCTTCACAATTATGATGAGGTCCTAAGCCACATTAATGAGAGACCTCAATCCACTGATGGGAAGAAGCCCTAACAGCATATCAAGACTTGAAGGATCAACATATTATTTTAGTGGCAACATGATGATGACAACGTTGTGATTTTTCTGAGGACTATTTGTAAGGTTGGTAACCTACAGTCGTATTATATTAATGAAATTTTTCCTAGAGCAAAGTTCAAATCAGTACACTCAGATTGAGTCAAGTCCTTGTACAAATTATACTACTGCATTGATATTATTTATTTACTGAAGATTAGAGGCTAGACTTGCTACTGGGCTAGACCACAGGCCATACCTAGCATCAAAGGTATTGACTTGAAAGCGTGACAATGGTGGAGCTGCACCTCAAAGTCATGGATTGGTAATTGTGTGAAGGAAGACGATTGAATGGTGACGCCATATCTCATAAAGCACTTACAGCTAGTCCAGCAAGCAGTTATTAGTGTTTTTGGGAGTTGTATTGGGTCAAGGGTTGATCATGTTTGACTCAATTTGATGAGCATCCTATTGGTGCCATATGGATGAACTTACATTGATGTGAGAGTGTCAGCAAGGAAATTTGCAAATATCTTAAAACAAAGAAACAAGCAATCAAATTCCATTAAAATGCACTTAACTTTACATATGCCCAAAAGCGGAGGAAATAACTAAGCTAGAATCTGATCCATGAAAATGCCTCATATTATCATTCTATGCTTAGTAAAGCTCACAAGGAAATGGGTTGGATATGTGTTTAAAGTCTGTACAATAAAAAAGATAGAACAAGATATGAAAATAATTTATTCAAAGAGCTATTTTTTAATAAAACAAATAGAAAGTCTAAACACATACCTGTTTTAGGCAAAAACTATGGAAGATAAACCTCACAATAAAACATGGTAGCAAATGCAGAGCTTATAAAACTATCTTGGCAATCTGGAAGGGTTGTTGACAGATGTGCCTCACCTGTTAATGTTCCAAGTAACAGGATACTCCCCGACCATTTTGGAGATAATGTGTGCATCTGCTCCTCAAAGCACATGGATAACGGGTTATCAAAGCACACAAATCACTGATTATCTATATTTTCAAAAATTTCCCAAATCGTTGAATCACAGATTATCATGTGTTTCGTGTGAATTTGGGAAAGCTTAGAAGTTGGGTTGCAAACTGCTAGAAGTGTCCTTATTTTTCTACAAGAAACAGTCTAATGTGAAGGTGAATATGCTAGATGTGATATTGGATTGCAATGATGTTAATGATAAGTTGGAAAATTGAAAAGTTCACATATCCAATGCATTAAAACAACTTGTGGTAGGGTTAATCTACAAAATTGCAAGGTTGCAGTGTTTCTTGTAGTTGAAAAATAGAGTAGAGTGTAAGAAACAATGAATAACACATAATGAAAAAAAAATAAAAAATAGTAACGGAAATGAACTAAATTCAAATTAAAAATTCTATACAACTAATGTAACAGTGCTACAACTATCATCAATAAATGTTAAGGTAAGCTGTAAGAAAAATTTGCTCATAAACAAATGTTTGAACATAAATGATACAAGAGGGATATTGACCACCTAGGTCAATGGGCCTTAACACAAGGAAACTTAAAAAACTTAGAAGAAAGATAAACTAAGAGCTGAAATAAAATATCACTTCAATTAACAAACATGGTGTTTGTACATGACAAAGTACAAAAGATGCTTGGAATCTAAACCTCTTGTATTATTAACATGTTTTCCTATGATTTTCTTCTAATCTTATTATGTTACTCAAGCCTATTGTTTGTACAAGTGGATAGGAGGAAAACTCCTTGAGTGGAGGAATGCTTTCCCTCTAAAAAGCAATAAAAACCCAAATCTTGTTTCCTAGATCACCACGTAGCAGTAGTAAGGAGGATTTACCATTCTTAGGAAGTTTTGTTGGGTTTCTTACTAAACCAACCAAAACCACTCATAGGACCTAGGATGATAATGGTGTTTCTCATTAGATGATGTCCAAGGCCCCAAACAAATCCATCCTTGTGGGGCAAAATTATCCTCACATTAACACCCATACAACATCTATATACCTATGGTTTATAATGATGGCAAATACTACTCCCCATCACCTAATTGTGCAAAAATCCCTAACTAACATAGATGCCATGTCAAACTTGTCCTCAATATTAGCATATCATCCTACATTATCCATTAGTTCATGGAGATAGAGGGTTCAAGGACTCTCACTCCATGGTTGGGGACTATAGTCAATCAAGAGGTCAGATTTTGGGCTAACTGTATCAAGGACACCTGAAGTCAACCAACACTAATGCAATGTATTAGTTGTTGGTACATCGACCTATCAAAATGTCACAATATTGGGTACTAGACATTAGTAAGTAGGACACTAGCCACCAATAAGTAACATTGACATTGGCGATGAGCACCACTAGGCCAACAATTCACCTTAGAGGCATTGGGAGGTGGTTTTGTGCCATGTGCATAGTCTGTATTATTACTAAACCAACAAAAACCACTCATAGGCCCTAGAATGATAATGGCGTTTCTCCTTAGATGATGTCCAAGGCCCCACACAAAGCCGTCCTTTTGGGGCAAATTATCCTCACATTAACACCCATACAACGTCTATACACCTATGGTTTATAATGATAAAAAATAGTGCTCCCCATCACCTAATTGTGCAAAAAGCCCCAACTAACCTAGACGCCATATCAAACTTGTCCTCGATATTAGCATATCATCCTATGTTATCCATTAATTCATGGAGATAGAGGGTTCAAGGATTCTCACCCCATGGTTGGGGACTATAGTCCATCAAGAGGTAAAATTTTGGGCTAACTGTATCAAGGACACCTCAAGGTCAACCAACACTAATGCAATGTATTAGTTGTTGGTACATCAATGTTAGGCCCCTATACTACTAGTGTAACCCATTATTAGTACAACCCCCTTATTATATTGATGTACCCATGTAGTTCCCATATTGTTACTCTTGTTCCCCATAGAAGCCCACTATTGTTATTATTGCGCCCTTACATTATTATTGTTATGTAGGCTCTGATTATATAATGACCGCTTAGACTCCTATATATAGAAAGGAGGTCTTTTCATTTGTATCATCCAAGAATTGTTCATTTATGTAATGAAAAGGAGGTTTCCCACTCGAACAGGCTGAATTCTAAGGCGTTGATATATCTTTTCTATCTTTTCTTGAGCTGGTTTCATAACATTTGGTATCAGAGCTTTGGATTCTAGGGTTTCCCTGCTCCAAAAAGGTCATCGTGGCATTTTCGCTATAACTATTTTTATGTGATGTTTCAGAAGTCACAAAAAGAACCCATTTGAGACGAAATCGTGATGAATCTTGGGTATGCATTTCAGAGATTTTCGCGCTATATTTGAGGAGATATGATCTGAGGAAGTTGGTCTTTTTGCAGACTCCTAAATTACATTCCAAACAGGTGACTTGGGGAAAATCGACATAACGTTCTCTCTGGGGATCGGATTGAAATTTCGTAAGAAGCAAAAGAAAGACGACAGAATGTAGTTTCTTGTATGCATTTTTTAGATGCAAAGGTCGAAATAGTGACACGTGGCACTTCATACACGTTCGCTCACCGGGAAATGTCTATAATCAGGTCACTGTGGGAGATTTTGTATAATGCTTCATTGGAGAATCCAATTGGGGTCAGACTAGTGGCATTGGAAAGAGGACACAGGGGGCTACTGTAGGTCACAATTTCAGAACTTAAAGATCTGAAAGTGCAGAGTTACAGTTTTTTCAAGATCAAGCTCCTAAAATCAAGAAAAAGCAAGATGATGAAGTTTCATGGCAAGGATCCGGTAAATTAGATACATCAGATGGAGCAATATTTTGATCTACATGGTGTACCACTATTACAAAAGGTATGTATTGCATCTTCATATTTAGAACCGGATCAATTTTTATGGTATAAAGGGCTTTGTTCTCGTAAAGGACTTGTTACGTGGTAAATTCTCACAGAGGAAATGATAGCACATTATGAGGATACAAAGAGCAACACCTTCTTTAGAGAAACACCACAACAATTGGAAAGAGTAATAGGGCTTTGTGACATACTAGAAAGTAAAATTATGGCAACAATGAATTCTACCCATCACAACTATGAAGATGGAAGTATTGTTTCTCCTAGCCTTCCACAACCTACAAGGGTTACACCACAACAATTGGAAGAAAAAAGAGAAAAAGGGCTTTGTTACAATTGTGATAGAAAATGCACTAAAGGTCATAAGTGTGTTGAGAAGAAATTATTTTACATAGAGTATGAAGAGGAGGAAGAAAAGGATCAAGAAACATCAAAAGAAGAGGATATACACCAGGATCTAACCCCAGAGATAGAAGAAATGAATCATACCATATCTTGTAAAGCATTGGTAGGAATTACCACTCTTCAAACTATCAAGATAGAAGGACATATCAAGAAGAAAAATGTTCAAGAAGTGAAAGATCACGTCGAGCATCAAGAAATGAATCCAACCATATATTGTAAAAGATTGGAAGAAATTATCACTCCTCAAACTCTAAAGATAG
>APFE030704980.1:105527-143698 GCA_000404065.3 Pinus taeda | reverse complement strand
TGTATCATCCAAGAATTGTTCATTTATGTAATGTAAAGGAGGTTTCCCCCTCGAAGAGGCTGAATTCTAAGGTGTTGATCTATCTTTTCTATCTTTTCTTGAGCTGGTTTCATAACAAGCAACCTATAAAAATGTCACAATATTGGGTAGTAGACATTAGTAAGTAGGACACTAGCCACCAACAAGAAATCTTGATGTTGGCGATGAGCACCACTAGGCCAACCATTCACCTTAGAGGCATTGGGAGGTGGTTTTGTACCATGTGCATAGTCCGTATTATTACTGAACCAACCAAAACCACTCATAGGCCCTGGGATGATAATGGTGTTTCTCCTTAGATGATGTCCAGGGCCCCAAACAAAGCTATCCTTGTGGGGAAAAATTATCCTCACATTAATACCCATACAACATCTATATACTTATGGTTTATAATGATCGCAAATAGTGCTCCCCATCACCTAATTGTGAAAAAAGCCCCAACTAACCTAGATTCCATGTCAAACTTGTCCCTGATATTAGGATATCATCCTACATTATCCATTAGTTCATGGAGATAGAGGGTTCAAGGACTCTCACTCCATGGTTGGGGACTATAGTCCATCAAGAGGTCAAATTTTAGGCTAATTGTATCTGGGACACCTCAAGGTCAACCAACACTAATGCAATGTATTAGTTGTTGGTACATCAACCTATCAAAATGTCATAATATTTGGTAGTAGACACTAGTAAGTAGGACACCAGCCACCAACAAGAAACCTGGAAGTTGGCGATGAGCACCACTAGGCCAACGATTCACCTTAGAGGCACTGGGAGGTGGTTTTGTACCATGTGCATAGTCAGTATTATTACTGAACCAACCTAAACCAATCACAGGCCCTGGGATGATAATGGTGTTTCTCCTTAGATGATGTCCAAGGCCCCAGACAAAGCCATCCGTGTGGGGAAAAATTATCATCACATGAACACCCATAAAACATCTATATACTTATGGTTTATAATGATGGAAAATAGTGCTCCCCATCACTTAATTGTGTAAAAAGCCCCAACTAGCCTAGATGCCATGTCAAACTTGTCCTTGATATTAGCATATCATCCTACATTATCCATTAGTGCATCGAGATAGAGGATTCAAGGACTCTCACTCCATGGTCGGGGACTATAGTCCATCAAGAGGTCAAATTCTGGGCTAACTGTATCAAGGACACCTCAAGGTCAACCAACACTAATGCAATGTATTATTTGTTGGTACATCGACCTATCTAAATGTCATAATATTGCATAGTAGACATTACTAAATAGGACATTGGCCACCAACAAGAAACCTTGATATTGGCGATGAGCACCACTAGGCCAACCATTCACCTTAGAGGCACTCGGAGGTGGTTTTGTACCATGTGCATAGTGTGTATTATTACTAACCCACTAAAACCACTCGAAGGCCCTAGGATGATAATGGTGTTTCATGTCCTTTGGAACAAGTTGGCTATGGAGCATTTTCTATTAGTTTCCATTGTAGGGAAATTACACACTAGGACAATGGTGCATGGAAGCATATCGACCTAGCTACAACAATAAAATTGTCATACCTTATTTAAAAAATGTACAGTAGATAATTTGATTGAATTAGTATACCATTATTTCTTTTCTTTATTTTTTCCTTGAGTGTTGCCTTGATTTTACATGAACACCCATTATTCTTGATCATTGGAACAAAATGTTTAGATTGGGCATAGAAAATAATATTCTTAGTTCTTTGCTCTTGAACTTGGCACTTTTGGTATACAACATCTCCATGTTTTTATGTAATTTTAAAACAACTCCGTCCATTTCTATGTTTCTGAGTTTTGGTTCAAGATTATGCAAGAACTTTTGAACTAGATTTGGAAATAAAACCTTGATATTTGTGATTTACTTCTTCTTTCACAACATAGAGTTTGAAGGAAAATCAATTTATTTGAGAATTGTGTTACATTATCTACTATTTATAATAATAATAATAATAATAATATTCTAATTTTAAGGTCATGGCCAAGCCAGACATCAAGTTGGTGTAAGACACAACCTAAGTAGACACCAAATGGGTACATGAGACCCCCTATTTGTGAGACAAGGGATCCACCTCCACCCAGTGATTTGAATACTAAAGTCTATGTTAGGTTCCTATACCAATAGGTGTCATTTCTCATGATTGACTGTGGAAATACTAAATATGATCATCCTTTCCATGCTGTAAAGGTTCCATATTATCAAGAATCAAGATTTAGATACAGACAAAAGAAAGGAATCCCAAAGAAAGACTGGGAAAGTGGCTTGGTAAAATATGCAAGCAATGAAGTGCAATTTGATTTTCTTACAGTTGGTGAATAGCCAGACAGTGCAACCCTGGCTAGTTCATGTTTAAATTTCTTTTTTTAGAATAGAGAATAAGATTTGGTCAAACAGTTCAAGCTTGGCAGATCACTAGATTAGATAGAGAATTAAAGGGCCCAACTGCTCAATCGAAGCCCTTAGTTGAAATAAGGGTAGTTTTAGATAGGAGGGCAATCAAAAGAAAAAAGGAAAAGCAGGGTTTGCTAGCTCAAATGCACCAAATCAAAGGAAGAAAAAATGTTAGATATTCTAGGTTGGGTAGGTAGATAATTATGAGGTTGCAGAAAGCAGAGTGGTGTTCAGTTTACACAGTATCACCAGCATCATGGCAAAGTGGTTACAAGTTTAGTGGAGCATGACTAACTTCCCCTTTCATTTCCCCCACACATTTCACTAACATCCCTTAAGGATATTGAGATCTGCTCAGATAGTCCTAATCCATTTCATTTTGCAAGGTACTAAGCAAAACATTGCCTTTTCTTGGTAAACACAAGCCACATTTCTTGTGTAAAAACCATCATCTCATTTCCCCTACATCTCATCAAAAATCTAATTTTTTACCCTATAAACTTAGCAGTTCCCCGTCCCTTGTCATATTAACATCCTAACTCTATGTATATAACTCCTAGATTAATGTTTCCCTACCCCTATTATGTATTAAAAGAAAAAAACCCCAAAATGTTATGTATATCCCATCCCCGCCTAATATGGCTATGGTTCAGAAAGTCCTTGGGAACCATTGGTCCATCTGGGACCAATGATAGCCTACCATGTGTCCTAGTGGGATTTGTTAGACCCCTGGTCAAACAAATAACCATACCCTAACTTACCCACGCAATAAACCCATTTAATTAATCTTTTGTTAATTAAAGTGTCGGGTCTGCTCCGCAGTTGCCAAATAACCCAAAGTCTTAAACCCTCCCGAACCTTACAAAAATTAAACTTTATTGTGCGTGCTTCTCTATTAAACCTCTAATAAATTACCCTCCTGTCCACCGTCGGATCACCTTCCCCAGATCCGACAGTCCTTATCAATATCGGACACGCCCCGACGACAAGACATTAGTACCCGACGGTCGGCGGTTTTCCTGTCATACAAAGGGACAGCCGGCGCATTCCTATTGCATCGGGTCGGCTCTGATAGAAATCGCTCCCCTAGCAAAGGCGGTCTGATGGAAACCGCTTACCACCCTTTGTTCTTCTACCCACGTCACTGTCCCATCAGCAGTACATTATCACCCACCACTGTTTCTCCTGTTGCCGTGTCCGCCATGTCACCCTCTTGGTCAGCAACCATGTCATTAACCACATCACCCTCCGTACTCCACTACTGGAAAAACAAACGTCATGCTGACGTCATCCCCAAAATGCGCCAAAAAGGTCTGAAAAGTCCAAATTTTTATATAAAACATGGGAAAGGGATTGTTTTGTTTATTTTCAAAGCTTGTTAACTGCGCAACCCTGCATGCCATTTTACGATGAGTTGGCCTCTGCTGTTGCACAGTTCGTCACCCAGCTCAGTCAACTCCACAGTGCACCACTTCAGCTCAACCTGTAGTCTCCACCTTACCTCAGGCACCCGAAAACCAGGTATTTACCTCATAGTCGTCCTTCAACCCTGTTTTAAGTAATTTCTCTGGTGAAATCACCTAAAGAGTTCAAATTAATTCGAAGAATTATTACCTGTGACCTTTGCACTAAAAACAATCGGTATCCGACCATTGTTCGTGGAGTAAACCTGCAAACTCTAGCAAAAACCTCTACAAATCGCTCGGAAAAACTTCAATTCTAGCCCGCCTTCTTGCCTCTAAAATTGTGTAAAATTACCAACAAGGAAGAATTCTTCCTCTATTTCTTCAGAATTCCAAGCTTATTCTATAATTTCTTGAGAAACCAAATCCACTATTGTTTCCTGTCACCCCAAAGAGTTTTTCTAACAGCTTGAAAGGGAGCATATCCCTATAGTTTGGTCCATTTTCACCCACTGCAGTTTGCATAATTTACCTTTATACTATGGATGCTGCCATGTAAGATCACCACAAGATAAATTCAGTCCACAAGATCCTGAGAAAAGTCCTAAAGCACAATTATCCTTTTTGTTGTTCTACAAACACACATTCTAGTCAAAGACACAGTCAATTAAAGTATGGAGGCTCCAGTGGCTCTCAACATTGCCCCTTTAAATGCACCACACATGGATTTAGAATGGTTACCTCTGGCAGACAGGGAATTCCAGATTAAGGACATGATGTGCCTTAAGTCTCACCTTAAAACTATTTGTCAATTCAGAAACATTCACAGAAATAATACGGATGTCCTGAGAATCTGGGAATCTAGTATGCCCATCTACTATCTCCCATCAGTAAATGTGCTACCTGACTTCATTCATCTGTGCCATGCAAACTATGATCCCACACAAAGAGCCATCCTTACTCCAAATGGATCCGTACTATTCTACATAACTCCTCAATCCATAAATGAAATGCTGAACTTTGAGCCACCTCAGCCTCTGGTTCCTCTCACAATGAAACTCCTACTTGATCAAGGTGCAAAACTCTCTAGTGCAGAAATATCAAGAGTAGGTCAGTTGTCCATGCAACCACAGTGCTAGGCCAATCATCCTCCACCCTATCATCAACTCTCATTCAATGAAATAGGCAGGCTCTTGGTAGATATGATATCCTACATTCTAGGATGCAAAACTGGTGAGTTTGTGGATGAAACTGTGTTTGTGCTATTGACCATGTTCACTCCAAGACAGCCCCCTACTATCATGTATGACTATGCCACCTTCATAGTAAACAAAATACATGAGCAGTTCATGATTCTGGAGAGAGAAAGAGTGCTTAAATATACCTCTTACATTTACCATTTGTTGTTGTACTATCACCCTGATAGTTTCAAAGTTCCTCTCAAGAAACTAGACTCCAAAGGAGAGAGGACATCTGTTATCTTCTAGACATCAGTCTTCCATGAAGTCCACCTCTATCCTTACACATATTGTGAGTTTTTTGATATGTTCATCTACCCAACCACTTGCCTGTTGATGATGACTCCTCCTGGCAGGCTCACTGCTGAAATGCAAAGAATCTTACATCTTTCAAGGGGCTACAACATTGGTGATTCGTACCTATACCAAAACCACACAATGATCAAAATTTATGGTTGTGAGTTGCCTCCCTTTAAACTGCTAAGATATGTTCCCATGAGACTTTTTTCCTTGGAATATTTCAGGCAATTCAGTAGTGCAGATTTGACTCATCTCCATGGAAAAAACAAGAAGGCACAACTCAAAATTAGACACCAATTGGGTCCTTTTGTTTTCAATAAAAGGGAAGAAGCCTGGAGTGATGCAGACAAGATGCTAAGCGAAGAGCTCATGCTGAAACAAAGCTTCATTTGTGCACGATATGAACCTGAACATTTCATAAGCTTTAGAAGAGTCAAACATAGAATTTCAGGATATGTGCACCAGCCAATCCCTCACATTGAACAATATGATAATCGACAAGAATGGGTAGAGGGCACACTAGATAAAGAGCTTACTGAAGAAGAAAGATTAGAAAAAGAAATGAAAGAATATGAGAAACGAATTGACCTGGATTATTTTGCACAGGTCCCCTTCACACACCCTCAACATATTGGAGCAAGCACATCAGCTGCTACATCTTCACAACAACCAGCTAAAGAAGCCATTCAACCTGCAGGGAAAGGCAAGGAAATTGAGCATTCAAAACAACAGATTTCAATGGAAAAACAACCATCTACAAATCAGGAAAAGGGTCAAGAACAAGACCCTTCAACCCAAATAAAAGCAGCTGAAATCCCTATACTGCAAACCCCTATCAATGAAGAAAGAGTTAAAAAGAGGGACAGACCTGAAGACACACCCACAGGGACATACACAGATCAGCAAGGGGAAAAGAGACAGAGGCTAAACCCCTATTCCGAGGAGGCATTTACTGAAGAGACCACAAGCAATATCAGAGGTGAGGGAACTTCTGAAAAACAGATCCCTCCTATTTTGGAAACATCAGGAAACTCCTTTCAGCAGGAGCAAGAGAGACAGTCAGGTGTGGAGGTTTCATCCTCCAAACAGCAGACCAAGCAGGGCTCAGATATCAAGAGAGCATTCACTGAAATTAAAGCTAGAAACGAACCAATGAGGTTTCAGCTTTACAATCAATTGTTAAGAATGGCTCCTACAAATCAACAAAGGCTGATGGCAGCCTATGACTTGCAAGTAGGGAAGATGACTCTTAGTCACTTTAGACCCACTGTACAACATCCACAGTCAGCTGCAGATTATATCAGAACCAATCTAGAAGTTCTTGCCAAAGACATCCATCCAATAGACCAGATTGAGTTGCATAAACAGGCTGGAGAAATGGTATACTCTACCTTAGCAGATAAATCTCTAATGGCCCATAGATTACAAAATTCATTATACAACACTTCTGCCCAACTAGAGCTAGAAAACACCTCCTCATTGGCCAAGGATAATAGAATAAAATCCTTGGAAGAAATCATTGTAGAGTTGGGACATGATCCCAAGGATCCCAAAGGCATGCAAGCCTTAATAAGGAAAAAGGAGGAGGACATAGCAACTCTAAGAAGACAATTGAAGCTGCCAGCTACCATACATCCTCAAACTACAGAGGTGGCACAACAAAAGGAAGAAGAGGATGTGGTGAGCTTACTCATGAGGACGAACCAAAGACTGCTGGACACAGAGAAAGCATAGGAAGAAGCTCTACAAGGGAAATAGCCAGAGGTGGCCCCTCGACCATCCCAAACAACTCTAATCATCTCAAATCCTCCTCCAGTAGTCACTATAGCAGCACCTCCACTAGATCCAAATTCAACAATAGGTGCCTCAACTTCAATAGCAGCTACAACAAGTGCATTACAAGAGGCCAGTTTAAGTATGGAGGAAATGATAAAAGAGATAAAAGCCTTGGAGACCCAGATGGCATAACTCAAGGAGACCAATGAAAAACTAGCCAAAATTGAGGTTAGTTATGACAAATCAAAGATGACTGTTGCAGAGAAAACAAGGGAAGTAAAGGCCCTAGAGAACAAAATAAAGGCCTTGGAGAAGGACCTCACTCTCCACAGAACCCTGACAGAAATAAAGACTATTTTGTGGGATAAAATCAGCCAAGCTATTGCTGGTCAGTGGACAACAATACAAACCATTTTTGATGAGATAGAGTTGATAGGATTGGCTCAGTATGAAACTCAAAAGGCCAGACTATTATTGGCCAATAAACCTGACTAATCTAATCAAATGATTCACTTTTTAAACACGCATACCAGTGAACAGTTAGCATCTCTGGACATTCACAACAGGACAAAAACTATTTTAAGAGTCAAGAAGGTTCTAACTATGAGAAATTTTGTTCAGACAGTAGAAATGAAATGCCACGAAATGCAGGCAGAGGTTGAAGCCTTCAGGCATAAATTTTCAATGTTACAATGCAAAGGTTTGCCAAGCTTGGTTACTAGTAGTGGGAAGTTGTTAAAGCAAGAAAAGTATGCTCATAGGCTAAATACCTATGTGCAAAATCAGATTACAACATCATCAAGTAGCACAGAAGAGACAGTCCCTCCCACAAGGCAAAGTTTGTATGATAAACTAGAAGGTTTGTTCTTCATTGAGCATGAGGTGGCACATCTTTTTGATTTCCAGCCAAACTATTACAGGTACACTGAAGTTGATGAGACACTAATCAAAATGAGAAAGCATCAATTACCAACGGATCCGTGGTGGCAGAGCATGCTATAGGTTTTACCAAAATAAGTTCAGCTCTCCTTTTTGTAAAATTATTAGCATTACAAATTAAAAGGTGATATCTGGAGAAATCAAATCAGTTGAGGAAGAAGATTCATGCCAAAAGATAAAACAGGCTCAGACACAGGTGGCAAAAGACAGCACAACAGGACAACACATCAGGGAAGCGGTCATCAACTGACTATTAGAGTCAAAAAGTCAACTACAAGAAGGACACCTACAACGGCCAGTACAACCTATTTATTTCCTTAGTTATTGTTGCGTGATTTTTTCCACATTAGTTATTGCTTCTGCCAGAGTAGATGGATAAATTTATGTCTAGATATTTCACTACAAGATATTTTGTAAACTTCCATAAATATTTGCAAAAGGGATGTATTGTTGTTGGATGATGAATATCATTCTAGACCTCCTCTGTAAATTTTAAGAACTCTTCTGAAATAAAATTACTGGATGTTGTTTTGTGAATTTGCTAGTTGTGGATTCAATGACTAAAGGGTGTGTTGCAGAATTCTTGTGTTGATGCATGGATCAATAAGTTTTCCTTACTCTTGATTTACTGTACTTGTAATTCAATTATCATATCAATACCATGTTCTAAGTTACAGGAAAAATGATAAGCCAGAATTTACTGTTTGTACTCTGTGTTCAGTTCCTTTAGTTTTCTATGTTTTCCTCAATACCATCATAGGCAAGAACTCTTAAGTGCTCTTGTCTCGTTGGTTCTTACATATTAAACATCAGCAAGGAATTCTTAATTGCTCCCTGTTAATGTTTACACAATTTCCCTCTGTTAACATAATGAAAGATTTTTGATTGCCTTTCATTTCCTAACTCCATTCCATCCTACTTTCAGATTGAAATATTTTTCTATGTCTAACTATCCTGCTCTGAAATCTTCCATTGTCAAAGAAACTATAACCAGACGTTTACTACATTAGACTCCATCAACCCAATGGTATGAACTTCTCTCAACTCACTGCCTATTCTACTGGATGTCATCTTCCAAGAACCAAACAAAACCTGTGTCTCATAACTAGCCTAATATACAATCAAACAAATCTAAATCACAAAGAGAGAGCCATCTCTAGTTGCAGATTGGCTAGGATCTGCAGCTGAAAGATTGGTTAGTGGTTACCTCAGCCGCATTCCCTCCTGGAGCCAGGGAACAACCTGAGTGATAACACTCTACAGGATAGCACATTCTCTACCCCTAGATTTTAACTTGGGAGCTCTTAGGAGGAAACACAAGTTCTTAACCTTTAACCTTTAGCCCCACTCAAGCTATATAAAAATGGAACATCATATGCAATCCATTAACAAGATATAGTTGATTCGAAAGTAATATGGTAACATTAAGCATCTACTTCTTGTTGTGGTCCCTTGCATTCTAGTAGCTCTCTCTTTGATGTATAGTGTTTTGGTTGGCAAGCTTCAGTTTTCTTGGCATATGTTTTTTTGTGTTAGGTATTTCCTTTTTTGACAGTATTGAAATTTGTTGTGTACTTAAGGTTACCAATAGTGTTGCAACTTTTAATCTTTGGACAGTAATGTTAAGGTGCAACGCACTGATTTTTACAATAATAATTGTCTAGTTTTACTATGTAGTGGCCTTTGCCTACACCTCTCAAGTCCCTTAGCTTTTTCCCTCTTGAGAAAAATCCAGATACAAATAAAATGTGAAATTGAACCTCTTACCAAGCTATGTTTCATCTAAACCATGTTGCTACTAGAAACATTCCCAAATAATGTTATAATTGATGATATGTGCAGTATGTGGTGACATTAACCTATTTTACCATGTGATGAAAATTCTCCACCGATGGATGCCACTTGATGATTTATTACCTATTAGATGATAAACAAACTTTTTTTTATCAAAGGGGATGTATAAGAGCGCTATTACAATTTCTTGTTTATTGTATTGACAAAATGCAGGGTAGGTTATTGTAAATTTGCAAAAGGCTAGAAACTAGGCTAGTTATTGTTTAGATATTTTAATGGGCCAAGGTCAATATTTAGGTTAGCCATAGTTTAGATCATTTTTTGGGTCTCTTCTATCTGTTGGTTCTCAGGGGTTTTACAATGATTCTTGCCTTTGTATAAATTGATATCTTATGCTCGTTGATATAGCAATCAAAATGAATTTCAATGTAGCAAAATCTAAATAATTGGGCAACAAATTTCATTCACTTAGTAAAAACCAAAAATCAATAGATATTGAAATAAAAAATATTCGGAATGCCATATAAGATTCTAACAAATGTGGATAGGCTCTAATTTTTTCTTACCTGCAGACTGCAGCTTGGTGGGGGCTTCTCAAATGAAAATTATGGTTGCTTCCACTACCTCCCATTCCAGAAAATTTGTTGTTGTCCCATTTTTGCCCTATCTAGTCCATGCACTCACTCCCCATATTTGAGGATGTCTACCCGATGGACCAATTTCCCAGTCCATGAAATCCCCAAGACTAATGCACCTTCGCATTATGATTGCTATTACTACGATGAGTATTACTGCTACTAGCCCCCTGTTGCGGCTGCCCTCTTCCTCCAATAGGAAAAAACATCAATGGATACCTTGAACAATAAGGGGTCCTAGAACAATGACTTAAGACTAAATCTAATAATATGTTGGTCTTTGCATACCCACTCTAGCTTAACAAGCCTAGTAAAGCTCAGGATTGAAAGAAAATATATTTAGTAAAAACCCTAATGTTGAGGGTTTGACATTGAAATTGTGGACAAATCCATCTAAATAAAGATCGACAGATAGGGGAGAAGGAGGCTAGCTCAAAATATGGCCGAATCCCAATGACTTGAACAAATTTCTGTAGTAATGAAGCTTCAATGTCCCAGACTGAGAAAAGGTTGAGTAAGCGATCTATAGAAGCCTTGAGTTTGTTTTTATGGTTTCTTTAAGACTTTTTGATTTTCACCTATGAAAAGATATTAAGCGTTCACCTGCTTCAATTAGTAACACTTTCGTTCAAATTTCATCTGAGAAATTAATTTAGTGTTTTATAGTTTAATGTTATTTAAAATATATCCTTCACTGGTTGGATGACTACGGCGATATTTCTACCTAGGGTCATTCTCTCTTGGGTTGGAAAGGGGTATTGTGCTGGAATTAATAAGGATTTGGTTCAAAGTTTATTCGAGCAATTATTATTATTTTTTTTAATGTTATTAAAAATCTACCTTTCACGGGTTGGATGACTGGTGATATTTCTACCCATGGTCATTCTCGGTCGAATCTTTTGGAAAAGGGTATTGTTGTGTATTGGAGGCCAAACAAAGATGGAAGGTACACTTATGTGAGTGGCCTAAAGAATATGATATATCTGATATGACCTAATGACCTCAAATATGAGAATTGTATCCTTCTCACTCTCCCTCTCTCTCCCATGCTTTCCCACTCTCTAGATCTCTCTCTACCTCCCTCTCCCTCTCTCCCTCACTTCCTCTCTCCTTCTCCCTTCCTCCCTCTCTATATCTTCCTTTGCTTCTCTCTTTATCTCCTACTCTTTCATGCCCACTCTGTCTTTATATATTTATCTCTCTCTCTCCCTCTATACATATCCTTATCCCTCTCACTCCCTCTTTCTATCTCTCTATCCAGAGTTATTTTAGTACATGCACCATAATTCATACTCTAGCATTGAGCTCCATAATTTTGTTTAAGCATAGGTCTCTACTTAACCATGATGAAAAATCATCAAACCACAATCAAGACTTAGTAGTGACCACAATGCATTAGGTTAACCCACACATTTCCCACATCATCTAATTTATTCTCACTAAGCTAATAATGGTCGTAAGCTAAAACCATTATTCAAAATTAACATAATCGCTAGGTGTCTTCCTCTGTGCATTTCATTATAGAAGCATATATGTCCCTCCAAAGTTGCTTGAGTGTCTACTAAAGAGGACCCAAATTTTTTCCTAATTCATGGAACAAGGTAGCAATCAACCTTAAGCACAGATCTACTAGTAGACACTCGATCAACTTTAGAGGGACATTTCTACTTCTATAGTGAAATGTGTAGAGGAATATTTAATCCAAAAGAATATGCTTTGAATGTATTAATATTTATTGTTAAATGTATTAGGATGTTGTGGGTTGTCTCTTCCCTGTCTAGTTGAATTTTTGGATCCCCTTCTTTCCTTAGGATCCCTCCAGTTGTGGTTAGAGCTCTTAGATGACTGTAAGGAGGAAGCCCCTTTGGAAAGGGACATACAGTTTGAAGGTGTCTAGCTTGTTGGTAATTCCTACATCAAAAAGTTGTATTTTTGTACTCCAAGGGTTGGGAATACACAATGCCCATCCACTTGAGCTGTGTTTTATTTGGTAGACCTTCATTGAGATCTACCTAAACACATTTGCAAACATAGCTGAAAATGCCTTTCAAAAATCTTTCCCCATTTACTTTGATGAATATTCCAATTAAATTTCCCATTTTTTCTAAGAGACCTAGATGTGTAAAGTGAATGGGAAAACTAGGCAATCTTACCCATACTGGAGTAGTCATTGATGACATAATGAGAGGATTGTAGTTGGGAAACCATGGCTTCAATGGAAATCCAACTCATCCCCAAAACCATGGAACTTGGTCAAGGATTTTTTGCCTTATCCTAAAGACATTTGAAGGTCACCACAAATAAAACTTTGAGAAAAAAATCAATTCTAGGTCATGAGCCTAGTTTTGATAGATCCAATCCCTAAGGGAAAATTATGAGGGTCAAAAACTATTGAAACGACTTACGATCGCTTGATTGAGTTACTATGCAGCCATCAAATTGATGCCAACCTCTGTTAGTTCCAGGCTAGGAGTGGCTAGAGAGTGCTCAACCACAAAAGCCAAGCTTGAATAATCATTAAAATTTAAAGAGTTGGGACTAGGCTTTCAAGCTTTCTGACTTGGTGGTAGAAGGATCCTCCTCTCCCTTAGCTCCACCTTTCATCTCTGAAATGAGGGAGACTAAAGCCCCAATTTGAATGCCATAGTCGCTTAAGTGAAATTCGTCTTATAGCATCCTGGCTTTCTAAATAAGCCTCAAAAGTGCAACTGTAATTCTTGTACGTTCAAGGAGTTTGGTAGCAAGCATGACGACCAAGTTAGCTACTAACATTGTGATACAAGTAGTCCCTTATGAGAGAGGTTTTACAAATATTATGAAAAGGGGTGGTTATGAATTTGAATATCCATGCTTTACTAGTTTTATCCACGAGAAGTGAGGGATAGATTCATGCCTACCCTCTTCGTCATGGCGAAAAGTTTTGACAAACATATCCCAAATGCACCAAGCACTACCCCACTTAGCTCATTTAGGTGTTTCTTCAAACACTTTGTGAGAAACCAAAGAACTTGCAGGTTTTGGAAGTAACTGGGTAGATTGGACAACTACATTGTAGTAGCTCCCATACCCCGAGCGACCAACTCAATTCAAGAAACGACTTTTTTGCAATTAGTACATAGGGTTTTAACTCCCTAAAGATTCACTCAAGCAACATACTCTACACTACAATGTAATCAATTGTTCTAATATCAAAGTAAGGCTAATACTTTTGTAATTATAAGGTATTTGGCTTACAACACCACCTTCATCTCAAAATAAAATGCCAAGCTTAGTACCCCACTATGACTAAGTACACCATATCTTCCTCTATCCACTTAGACAATACTTGAGAGCTCTTTAACTACTCCAATTACCATCATGGCTTAGTAAAAAATCATATTTTCCGTGGTAAAAATTGTACACTAACATAGCCAAAAAACTTCCAAGTAATATTTCTTTTCCATTTTTTCCCAAAGCCATTAAAATAGATTTTTTCTTGAAGCACTTCTTCCTAATGTCACCTTCTACCTTTCCCAACCCATTTCCAAGTAATTTAGCACCCCTAAATAATATTAGGAGAAAGTTAGGGCTATTCTTAAAATCATTTAAATCACTTGAAGCCATTTTGTAGGTTAATCCTACCCCCTCAATCATTAAACCCTAATTTAACTTATCTAACATAGTTCAAATATTTTAGACAATTATTTCCCATTATTTTATGTTGGTTCTATGATACACTCAAGGTTAATGGAAATTTTCCAAACATGGACTATTATTGTCTAATTTCCAACAATATTCCATCTTCTAGGGGCAAGAAGGTCTCACTTGAGGCACATATAATAATTCTCATTAAGTAATGTGAAAAATGTCAAATATTTTAGTGGGGATCGTATTCATTATGATATTATTGGTTCCAATTTAAACCATTAGAACTAACATCATTCAAATGAATAAAAACATGCATATACCACCCAAATATAATACAAATACAAACACATCAGTAGAATAATATTTCGTTATACTAATAACATGCATGATATTACATAACTCTAATGTGGAGTGAACACCAAAAATTGATAGAAAATGTAACCCCTCTTACACATTATCCCTAATATTAAATCTATTTAAGTACCTCACAAACTTCGTATGTATAGGAAACTAGAGTAGTTGCAAAAGATTCAAAATTATATTTGAGAATCAACCAACCATAAGCCACTTAACAAAAAAAAAAAAGAGTACAAAAGAGTTTATTTCTTTAGAGAGATACAAAAATTATCCATAAAAGTAGGTGCAAAGAATATATGAGGTGACTCATTAGCCTTGTGTACTTAGCCTTATATAAATCCGCATATTCAACCTTATACATGTTTACTTCTACAAATTCATATTTTTTTAAGTTTTGTTGAGCTTCTCTCTGTGCCAAAACTTAGTAAAAGATGATACAAAAGAATGCCTCAATCATGCCTTCCAACTCATCCTTGAGTTGGGTTCTATGCTTCATGTATGTCCTCCTCTTATGACCAATATTTGAATTGCATGACACATATAAAACTTGCACCTACTAAGTATGGCTTGTACCTATGATAACTCCCCTTATCTAAATATTGGATTATGATGATCACAAGTAGGTAACTTTCTTTATGAAGCCTTTACATGTATAACTTTATTATGGTAGGAATAGCATACATAGGTAAATCTCTATTATCCCTATGGATTTTTTATTACAATTGCACATGATGATAACTAGAATAACCATGGGGAAATATATACATGTGCAACATACCTACTTTAGGCAATCATAACCCTCACCTTAGCCACATTACTAGATACTCTTCCCAAAATATGTTTGATATCTCCTCCCAATTGTAGTTATCAACTAAAAGGATCCATCAAAGCTTATCTTAGTTTCAGGTCTGCTTTCTCAATTCTAAATGTACAACTACCTTAAAAATGGCGATGTTGAAAAATTGGACCAAAATTATAGGAAAGACTAGTGGCCAAATCCTTCACTTACTTTCCATTCATTTCCCATACCTAACTAATCAGAGCACAAGAACACCTACTTCTCTAGAAGCACATACAATAATTGTGTGAGTTTAGCTAAATATCCTTTGGTTAGTGTTTACATATCAGTCTAGATAATAGAGTGATGTGCCTACAATCATAATCCACTAGGTGTATTTTCTCTTAAAAAACTATGCAAGTATAGATGTCCCTTTTATGGCCAAGTTCCACCAAAATGGTTCCTCCTTGGTCTGGTTGTGTGAAGATGCGTGCAAACCAACCTCTTGTCATGGTAATAACTGCCAACAACTGGTCCAATAAATGTCCCCAAATTTCCACAGTCTAATGCTTCAATCACCTAGGGGTATAATTTTGACCACGAACCCTTCCAACAAGCACAATACACTCAGTAAATGCATCTTGGGCCATATTGATACCTTCTCCAAATACCAGCAGACACCCCTTCTCATGCACCTTGGTGCATTTTGATTTTTCTTCCCCCCCATTCTCTGTGTGTGGTCTATCGAGTGTTGTCCATCCTCTGCTGACTCATACTCATCGGAATCCGATGCTCTAGTATCATCAATACCAGTTTCTTGACGAGTGATGCCATCGAAACATCTGAAGTGTGAGCCGCAGGAGCAAGTCACTAGCCTTGGGGGTCTGCTCTTGATGAGCATGGTACATTATTCCCAGTATTTACGATGCCATATGTATTAGTCCCATGAACTCTCGTGCTCACAACCGCCACATAAGATTCCCCTTGTACATTTGTCGCGAGACCCTGATGTTCGACTTCCCAGTACTGTAACTCTGATGGTGATGGGATATTCAAGACCAGTTGAGCCTGGTCCTCTTGTAGTTGAATAAAGTTCAGATTCACCGTCGAGCCCAGGTGGGAAAACCCTAGAGAATTTAGGGAAACCTTCACATCATTAATCTATGAGGAAAATGCGTTGACCTGGACTTCTGGTTCATGGTGTATCGCCAATGAAACCCCATTTTGGTGTTGATGTGGCCCCTCAACCCAAATTTGGGAAGCCTCCATAGAATGAGAAGAATAATCCATAAGTTCCTTGTTGATACAAAATGATGCTCACATGTACTCCATTATACTATCCCTATGTGATGTTGTGCACGACACCCCCGAGAGACATTGGCCCAACTGAACAAAACGTTCACCTCCATCATTTGATCCCCTTACTAGTTGACTGAGAAAACTCGCGAGACCATAGGCTACCAAACCACTACAGATAAATATAAATCAGGTGTACTGACCCTTGTTTGCTAGCGTTGTGACCATTCCCTCACACTGTTATCACTCCGTGGTGCAGGTGAAAACCCATCTTTGCACTAGAAAAAACCCTACAGTTATACCACCATGGAAATTCTTCTCGGATTCTTCCATATGATCTTCTCTAGGCAATTTCGTTATTTCCATTTGATTTTTGTTCTATCTGCAATTTCTTATCTAATATTGGAGCATCTCCATAGATTAGTTAGCCTTACTAAACCAACCATTTTATTAGAGGTTATCTTTAATCTTATAACATTATGACTTCACTGCACTTTTTGACCACACACAACTTATTTTTATGTCACCATAATTCACCTTTAATGTAACATGATTACATTGAAAAGTCAACCAAAATCCCCTCAAATAATTTTTCCTACATAGAAACAAGCATCATATGATTAATAATTCTTTACCATAAGCAATACCTCCCTATTAAGCCAAAGAAAACACTTACACATTTCATTTAATGGAATTTAATTCCAATTGAAAAACACAAAAGAATTTCATTTAAGTTCCATTCACATTGTCATGGCATTTTTACTTTTCAAATATCAAAATCTGTTCATTTTCCTTACATTCCAGGGTTTTTCAAATATCAAATTTTTTCCATTTCCCTCACGTTCCTGGGAGAAAAGTTGCCATATCATCCCATTTTATTTCTCAAATATTAAAATTTATTCATTTCCCTCATGTTGCAAGGTTTTGCTACGGAATAAAGAGGAAGGACGTAGCCATGTTGTCACAGGTTTGATTTGATACATTTGGTTGAATACAAGAAATTGGATTCTAGGTGTCTCCAATTGTGGTGGTTTCATTCTACGAAGGGATATGCACAAGGTTCCCCACACTCTAGTGCGATGGCCCATCCCCAAGCCTCCATCACTCTTTGCAACTTTAAAATACTTCTACACAAGTGCAAGAGGGACTCAAGAGGTTGTATGTACAATATTACATAGAGGAGGATGGATCCGAAGGTATGGGTTATGTGTCAAAGAAGATGACAAGTGTCTTTCTGACCCTGAAATCAGTGAAGAAATTAAGCAGAAAAGAGAGCAAAAATGTTTTGATTAAGACAAGGAAATAAAATGTCCCAAGACTGTAGGAGGTCGCCATCTTGATGCTCTAGCATAGGTGGATTGTGATGATCTATTCATCCCTATAAATGTTAGAGACACAAAAAAGGCATCGGATTTGCCTATACCACAGGGTTCTGAGAGTTCCGGAGTGATGAAATTAGATGTCAAGGAAATGTATGTGAGCTAAGACAAGTAGGATCGAGGCCCTATGCCAGAGGAGAGGGCTCTAGAGGATACTAAACCCACTCAAGAGGTAGCTAACTACATTTTATTTTTATTGTTTAATTATAATAATTAATGCAAGAAACTTTCCCATGAGTGACTTCCGTTGGTTTAGGTGATAAGTTTGGATGGTATTTTTTCTACCAAAAGCACTCGGTGCTTTCCTGTGTTGCCATTTAATTGGCATGGACAACAGTGATAGTGAAGCCTGGTGGTTGGGTTAAACTTTGCTGACCTCATTAGTGAACCAATGCTTTATTGGTGGCTTATGTAGAGATTTTCACTTTTGAAATAAATAATAGCTTGCCATATATCATTCAATAGAATGGTTTAGGTTGGAGGTAAATATTCCCAAGTAATTTTTTGTTAAAACTACAATGGGTAATGAATGGAAGATTAGATCTACCCTTGACTAATGGACTTCTCTACCCTGTGCTACATACCCATTTGATGACAAGCAACATTATTGAGATCAATATTAGTATAGGTGTGACTAGTATACCTCTTTTCCATTCCTTTCTTGTTCCTATTATCATTTCCATTCCTTTGTTGGGATTACACTTCTACAAAACCACCAATTTTTAAGTTCATGATATATTTAGGGAGATGGGTGGGTTCAAGTTTCTTATTTGTCAAAATTATATAGTCACGATTCTAGTTTTGTTTTGTTTCTGGTTATGTTTATGTTTCCTATTTCTAGTAAAGTAGGTTTTGTATCTCCAAAAATCAATTTTATAGTGGCATTGTACATCGTCAAGAAGGTGATTTACACTTATTATTCACCAGAAACCTTGAGTCCTATTTCTTGTTCTATTCACCATGTAGTCATGTCTCTTTTTGTGCTTATGTTTTACCCTTTTTGGTAAAATACACTTGTACTGTGGATTGATATTTTAACAAGATAGGTTACGAGCAACAACTCCCTACCCAAGGGCATGATGCCAAGAGAAAACAATATCAATTCTTGCATCCAAACAATGAAAATAGTCCAACTCCATATCCTACAAACAGTCTTCTAATGACACATTTAATCAAGTTCATAAACATACAGTAAAACAAGTAAGTCCAACTCCATATCCAACAAGCACTCTTCCAATGTCTAATAGGAATTCCTTCTGTACAAGAGTAGAATACAAGTACATTGTACTCTTTCTTAGAAACCATATTTCCTAAGAGAAGATAGGACTATTAGTACATTGTACTCCTTCTTAGAAATCATATTTCCTGAGAGAACATAATAGTCTTAAAGTTATGAACTATTAACTATCATTGTTCATAAAGTTTCTTTTGAAGAGAATCAAATTATATCAATAAATATGTAGAGAATAGAAACAACTCATCTCTTCCTATGTTTCTTTCAACTAAAATCTAAATGACATTTAACAACATAGCTAACTAGATAAGCTAAACTTATTTTGACAGCAGTATTACAAATAAGGATAAGTATAGAGTTATACTTGAGCATTGAGCTTTACCAACATGAAACCAAAATCATCTTTAAGAGCTTGAAATTGGATGACACTATCTAAGATGGATGGTTGAGGCATGACACAAATTTTTCACGACCATAATACTCCCCTATTCCCCTATACAATAGTTTGTTGTAATATTTAGCTGAACTAAACAAAACGCTACAAATGCTCTAATTTTGAAAGAAGTCTAGTCAATTTTGATCAAGTCATTATTCAACCATAACATCGAATTGGATCATTGCATCCTTTAGCCCTAGATTGGTTGCCACTAGCCAATCTCTTTTCTAGGTATTGTTGATGATACTCTACTCTGTAAAACTTCTTCACTGGCAGGATCTCTGTCACGATATCTTTATGCAGTGACCTTTGGTGCCTTTCCATTGCTTCCTGTGTAGCTCTTTACTGCTCAGCTGAATAGTAATATATGCCAGATATGTACTGAGTGCCTTTATCATTGCCCTGCAAATATATGCACACAGTGCTAACAATTCATGTATCTGATGCAATTTCTATACACCAACCAAATGCAAGTGTCTTTATAATTTTTGCCTTCTATGGTTATGAAATAGGAAAACCACATCGGGATCCAATTATATTTTCTATAACCCACCCTGTACCCATATAGAAGGATCCAATTATATTTTCTATACCCCAGTCTGCACCCCTATAGAAGTATGTTAACAAGCCATTGAAATGACATGTATATGGTAGATACATTGCAAAATACTTGGATTTGGTTTTCTAGTTAAGGAACCATATGAATGTGTGAAAGGCTTTGAATTTCAGCTTTCAAAGAAGCCAATGCTTCAAGCTGGCATGTCTATTATCATAGATATAAGTTTATTCCAAATTTATGAATATTAATTTTTAAAATACTAATTATAACATGTTTGATCATGTAGTTTTTTAAAAAATTAGAATTTTTAAGTATTTTATATATCTTTTAAAAGTATTCGAAGATTTTTAATGTAAAATATTTTTATCCTAGTCAAATCATTTTAGAAAATACAAAATTAATTTAAGACTGAAATTTACACCTGAAATTTCCCAAATTATGTGTTTACATTCATTGTTATTAAGTTGAATGGTCATCCTAACAAACATTTGAAAATAATATAATGAACGATGCATTGATAGATGAGAATGAAGACACCCTCAATGCCTGCACTCAAAATTCATTAGGAGTTTAGCTTTGAAGTGCAACTATAGAATATTAATGGGACTCCACTCCTAATTGCATCACTTTGAACCTGAGAAATGAGGCCAGGTATACTGAAAACCCATCTCTGCTTAAAGCACTAGATATATATCACATCTTGGAGCCTACAAATCTTTTGAAGCACAAGCAATAGAATTCAAATACATTAAGAAGCCCAAATGTGATTAAGTTCGATATTTGAAATACAAAGAATTCTAATGGCTTCCATTTGCTTTTTTAACTAACTTATGCTTCTCACGAAAGTTTTGTTGAAAAATGTGCAACAAGAAATGTTAAATTTAGAATGTGCTAAAAATAGACCTGCTAAAAATAGCATGTCTAAAAATAGTAATTTGGCCAGTGAGGTCATTGGCCACATTGGGTGAGAGGTGAAACTGCTGAAAATAGAAAGTTCTAAAAATAGCATTTCTGGGTCCCTTCCTATTTATAGCAGCCCCTAGTCTATCTATAGGAAGTAAAATTAATTTTGGTCTTAACAACAGTTGGAAATATTAATTAATTAATTCGGTTGAGTTAATTAGTTAAGGAAATTCGAATTTGAAGTCTTTATGAGCATGGACATGCGTTGTCTCACTGATTGAGGAATTTATCCTTAATTTCCTCCACTGATTGACGGAATAAGTATGAGTTCTATAATGAGAGAATCAATTGACTTAGTTCTAGCTAGTCAAGTCTAGTTAAATTATTTTAACAAGTTGTTAGAATAATAAAATATAGTTTGTTAATGTTTGCATTTATGTGACAAATATTATTTTAGATAACTGAGAATTCACTCATGGATAACTATTGCATGTTAGATCTGTCAAAGACCTAGTTGAGATCAGATGAGGGACAATGTACTATCATATGCTTGGATATTTCTAGTAAGTATTCCTTGCATGGAGAAGGATCTATTTCTAAGAGAAATACGTATTATAGGAGATTGGAGGACTTGTGGCCTATATATTGAGGCTTAGGCAGTCTGTGATCTTCATCTTCTGATTACAGAGAGAGCAGGATAGCTATTGAGTTGATTCTTTTTGTATGTCCTTAAGGATCTCCACTTGATTGATAATACATGGTTGGGGTTTTATGCTGGTGCTTTCCCCTAGATATATATTTTGTTATATGTGATTATTTATCTTGATTAGTTATGCATGTTTCTACTTGATGTTGCTCATGAATTCAATTATGCTTCCGCTTAATGTTTTGTACAAGTAGAACAAGTATTATGCTTTAGGACATTGCATATATCAGTTTGTTCTACAAGTGAAATTTCTACAAGTTGATTTGTCACAAAAGTATGTACATCATTTTGACCAGTAATGAAAATTAAATTCTAGATCAATCTACTAATCTACAATATGAAAAATGATATAAAATATATTTGGGAATTCTATTAGCTAAGTTGCTTTGTTAGAACATGAGAAATGAGAAAACAGTTAGCGTGCATCTTCTGTCCATTCCAACTAGAATAAGAAACCATAATGGTGGAGACTCCTTTGATAATGGCATCAAAATAGGGGGTCATTTGGATGTTGACTAATTGTTTATAATTGCTGACAGTGTTATTCTCATCGATACCCTGGGTTGTTCCACCATCGCCCACAAAGTGCTTGGCACATGCTACAATATTTGACCTAACAAACATCAATAAATCACATGGTTAGAAAACTATTTCAGGAAATTGTGGTACGATTAATTGATCAAAGAAATTCATATTCTAAGCATGGATAAAGAAAAAGGTTTGCAGCTTAATCTCTAGTTATATAGAAAACTGTGGTACAATTGATTGATCAAAGAAATCTAATTAGGGATAAAACAAAAGGTCTGAAACTTACTATCCAGCTACATACGATACACCCTTTGTAAAGATCTGTGCAAACCTGCTCACATCAAACAAGACATTCTAAATAGTGAAAACTTGACTCTCATTTTTTAATGAACTTCCATCGAGCACATCCATGCCAAAGTCTTACAGCAACACATGGAGCAAATATGTATTGAATGTCAGTAGATCAAACTTCCATAGCAATGGTAGCTCCAATTATTTTAACCGGATCAGGATCCCTGAATCCATAAAATGTTGATACAAATTGTTAGCCAAACTTTCTAAAAGATTTTGATTTTGAGGGAAGTAATCAAAAGCCAGACTTCCATTGATATATTAAACATCGACATTTTCACCCTGATTATGTTATTATCCCAATTAATTTACTCAATATTTTGCCCATAATCATTCAGATAACCCTAGTTACTTTTCAAATCATTGCCTCCTAACATTTTTCTCATTGCAATCAGAGTGGCCCTTGGCACTTTTCAAATCATAATACTACTTATGATGAAAAAATAATGCCTATGGATATAGGCCCAGGCCCTCTAGTATTGTCCAGAGATTAAGTGTTTTCATGCACTATAGCCGACCACTCAACCTATTCATTTCTTTAAATCATTAGCCATGAAATTTTCTAGTTGCAAGGAAATGTTGTGAAGAAAAATGGAGTTGATACTCTACTTGCATGGTAGCTCCAAGCCCAAAATTGTGAGGGAAGATGATAGCCCCATAGACATTTTTGTGAGCATGAACAACATCAATCCCATATGCACAATGATTCCTAGATTTAAGAGAACATTTAGGCCCCAAAATCATAAAACTCTGCTAATAGTTACGAAACATGTAATTCTTGGTAATCAAATCACAATACAAGAGTGAACTAATTAATGGAAAATAAGAGATTAATATGTTATAAATTTCTAATCTTATATGGGATAGTAAATTCTTAATTTCAGGACAAGCATTGCACCTGCACCAGAATCTGGGACTACTCTAATTGAATTCGGATCTGCAGTTGGAATAGATTATATTGATAATTTATTTTATGGCGGTATTATATTCGGTTTAAATCCAAATTGAAGAGTTGGGCATTGGCAAAAAATACAAATTCAAGTGCACTCAGATTTTTGAAGCTATTGAATATTTGGAAGTGGTGTATATACCTGATTAACATTTGAAAAAAACAGATATATTGTCTAGCTTCCAAGAGGAGATATAGAGAGATAAATTTGGAGCGGAGGACACTCGGCATCACTATCTTCATAACTTCTGGAAACAAATCTGAACTTTTGGAAAAAAATCTAAATTGTGTGTCCCAGAATTCAATGAAAAGCCCTCGTAAAGAACAAAGAGACAATTCCTTGACACAGAAATAGAATAAGCCTTCTATACATATAAGTACAACAATATTACAGTCAAAAGGAAGAATCTTAGAAGACATTGCCTTAACAATCTTACAATTTTTTTTAGGAAACCATATTTTGGCATTGAATGCACACCTTTAATGCCTTACATCAATATCACATTGGACCTTAAACATAGCAAAACAGGAGGATAAAAATGCATGAAAAGCATAGTGAAAGAAGGCCTAAGCTCCTTAATTTACCTTCTCAGTCTTGTGGGATCTAGAGAAGCCAAAATATGCCATCAACATTGCTCATTGAACTTTACCTTTTGTGGCTTGAAAATGAAAAAAATCAAAAAATCAAAATGAAGAACAAGAACAAGAGAATGCTTAGACATTGAAATGAAAGTGTGCAAAAAGAAAAATTTAAAAAGGGATAGTTGTAAAGGAGGAGTATCAACCTGATAACTTAAATAAATATAATGCGTGGAATAAAATAAAACTAAAAATGAAGTTAGCGGACTATGTGGGCCTTAGCATGAGAGCCACATGCCTCACCACTCCATCCACTATCACATTACATAGCATGCAATCCCTAACCACACCATGTAAATGTTGCATCAAGCTAACATATGTGACTTAGTTCAGAAAGCTAGTGTGTCATCAGAGGAGCTTGTGTGGTTCCACTCCATTTCATAGGTTATTCTGCTAAGTGAGTTGCAGTTCTAGCTAGAAGCAGTTGGGATTTATAAAATGAGATGAAGAATACAAATCCAACGGCAGCAACAATAGGAGCAATAGAAACTAAAGGAACATTATAAGCAAGAAAATAAAAAGGCTCAGGGTCAGGGGCGAAGTTTTTACAATATATTCTGCGACAGCCTGCAGTTGTACATGGTGACTTTGTCTTTCAATGAAATGCTCAGCTCCTTGGATTCTCACGATGAAGAAGAATAGTTCGAGTGGCCTGAGAGGTCCGACAGGTCCGAGCAGATGGGTATCATTGACATGGGCGTCACGGAATCCAGTGCGACACATTTAAGAAATCCCTTGACAAAATGCGCAGAGTTCGTTGCTCAATGTGAGTGGCAGTGAGCTGATGGGATGATCTCTATTCTCTTGACTCGGGGTTCACCACAGGGTGACTTAATAGAATGCCTCATTGCCCAATTCACCTATGGCTCAGAAACCACTCTAATCTCGCCCTCGCTCGCCGACCACGGCTGAATAGAGCATCTGAATGGGACCTTGAGTCAATGTATCTTTGTTTGAACTAGGTGATGTCCTTCATCCGCTTCACGCATCTGACGGGGAACCAGGCAATACTCGATGTGTTGGACATCGACTCACCTTTGATTCACATCGTCGACATCAATATAGTGCAGGGCGTGTAGTGGAATCCCTTCATGCAAGCCCTAGCTAAGCGCCCGGGTAGTCCACTGAGTCACATCCAACTCACCGGTGGCGGAGTCGACACCGAAGTGTTTTGCAAGACCGGGTGACGGCTCGAACGATTCGCATACACTCTCGACCTCCGATTCAAATTCAACCCCTAGATCGCCAATGATGACATCATCTCCCTCGCAATCTCCACTTGCCCAGGTGAGTCTCTCACCATCAACTGCGTTCTCCACCCTGATGAACTCCTCAATGAAGTCCACAACAAGAGGCTCAAGAACTTTCTCGTCCAAATCTAGTCACTCGCGCCGAAGGTTGTTGCTCTGGTAGAATGTGAAGCACACCACAACCACCCCACTTTGACAGACCGGTTTTTTGAATCTCTAAACCATTACTTCATCCTCTTTGATTCCCTAGAAACCACACTACCCCTGAAGAGCCAGGAGCATCTCGACGTTGAGCAGGTCTGGTTTAGGCAAGAGAATACCAAAATCGTGGCCTCAGAAGGACATGGTAGGAACAAACGCCACTAGAACTGATCACAGGGTATGGGCTTGCAGGAAGGGTAAAATTTCGTGGCAGTACCTGGTTTCCTACTATCCTATTTGTTAGCCATCAACCTAGTTTTTCTTAAAAATTATTGTTTTCTTCTGGTGTGATAGAGGGTTCAAGTGGAAGTGCATGACATAGTGTTGTCAACTTTCGAATGTGTGACACTTGTGTACATGTAAACGAAATGGTGGCAAGCGTACATGCAATGGTGGTGTACATCCAGGTGGTGCGTACATGCAGTGGTCGTTTAGTAATGGATAATATGATAATATAGTTACATGTAGTGGTGGATATTCATAACATTTAATGCTTTAAACTAATACTAGAGTTAGTTTAGCTCTCTAAAAAATTCTCAAAAATGTGAAACGAGCATACTAAAATAAGATATGATTTTAATCTCTTATAGCCTCCCCACCTTGGGAAGAGGCCAAATAAGATGATTAAAAAGATTTCCTCATAAAAATACAAAGTGATATTTAAAGAGTTTGGATAAAGTTAGGTTATCCATGATGGTGAGCAGCTAGGACTAATGTTAACCCACATTTTTTGATTGCTAGAGTCCCTCTGCATTGTCAGATGGCAGGGACTAATAATGTCGTAACAAATTTCCTATGAATATAAAGCAAAGTAATGCACAAGATTTGAGTATGTCATGAAATGTTCAAATAGAAAAATTGTCTTTGACGTTGGTGTAGCCCTAATCGTTTCAGGTGAAAATCCAAATATTTTGATTGAATTTTTCTTAAAATTATGTTATCGAACCTTTTTTTTACTATTTTACATATATGGAAAAGCCTTAGCCCTCTCGAGTAAGTTCATGCAAGTTCTCTACTTTACAATCTATTTTTGCTCACTTGACCTAATAATATTTTTCTTATAAATATAAAAACGTAATCTTGTTTTTTTACAAAAAGGCTATACCTTACCTCTAGTTTGTAAAAGTGTGGTATGCTGAACATACTAATGTAAAATCAAAGGTGGGAATATGCACTTTTTTAGTCTATTGTGTGGGTTTTTTTAGCCGTTTCACAACCTTGCAATAGGTTACTCATTATCCAATTCTCCTTGTTGTCAACTTGTTGCTATCAGAGATGAAGTATTCATTGTTTTTGTTGAATCTTGTGTCATGAGTGATCTACTTAGCGGTCTAAGAGTATCCTAGCTTGGAGCTCTCACTTTTACTGCATAATCTTCATTCTCATACCCTCTTACTCCCCACTACTTCCCTGTACATTTGTGTACTTTGTATTACTTTTTCTATAACTCTGTCTTTTGTCTCTAATTTCCATATTTTCCTGTTCTCTTACTTGAGTGAAATATTTGGAATTAGTTAACAATAGACTCTAGCCTAATAAATCTATGCATTTTTAGGGAAAGGACTTGCAGAAATAGATTATTAGTTAACAATAGACTCTACTCTAATAAATCTATGCATTTTTATGGAAAGGACTCACAAAAATAGATTTGTTTGTTTCAGGGATCTCATTTTGACATTCAAGTAAAATCATAATTTTATTTACTGCGTATGTATTTTAAACAGTTATTCTCAAATCTGCTTGTCACTAAAATCTAGGAAAGTTAGAGGGAAAATATGTATTCTTTTTGGAAAAAGGATGGATTTAAGGTTGCAATAAATGAAATTGAAATTATATATCATGATTTTTTCATTAGAGCAAGTGGCTCTGAGAATCTTGGTATTGTTTTTGGTAAATATTTGATTTTTAATGCGAGTTAGACCATAAGAGTAATCTAGTTAGACCATTAGCATACTCTGTACCATGCTTGATTAATACCTTGTCTCTGTAACCATGCTTGATTAATACCTTGATATGTATTATTAACTCATCATAAAAAAGGGTTAGTAACCTTACCAAAGGATATCTAGGCTAAATAGTGTATTACTTATCTATGTAGTAATGCTTAGATATTTATAATACTAGCACTACTTGTATTACTTATCTATGTCGTAATGCTTACCTATTTAGAACACTAGCACTACCTATGGTTAGTATAGTAAATCCTGGTTGCTAGTTAAATACACAGTAATAATACCAGCTACATCTTACTTGCTAGTGTAGCATGGATTTAATATCACTCTTATGGATTAACTTTATCTAATCACACTAGTCTAGGCATTTATAGAGGCATAGTTATCTAGTAGCAATTTGAGTCTGGGCATTTATAGAGGCATAATTATCTAACAACAATTTGAATATGATAAGATATATGTCTTATGTAATTACAGTCCTATCTTCAAGACCATTGATAGTCTTGTGCATGTGTAAGAGTCTATTTTTCAATTACACTTGTTGAGCTTAATCAAGCTTGTTACTTGCACTAAGCTTGAGCGGTTTACTCATGATACATAAAATTAATTATAGCTAGAATTATAGGCATGGCTTAGCCTATTACATCGCAGTAAGTGATATGAGGAAAAGTACAACGTAGTGAGTGATATAAGGCAAAGTGTATGGTCCTACATTAAGGAATTGAACGTGAAGTTCTCAGATCACTCCTGTGTGTCATCTCAGAACTATATTATTATGTTGAGGGAAAAAACTTATATTTTGGAGGAGGCCTTAAATTGTTTTGATTTGAAAAGAGAGATAGAAATGGATTTAGGGTGGCGATTAATGGGAGGAAAAGGAAGATTTTATGAAATTCTAATGATTTTTAGCAAATGTATATCTTTTTGTAGAGAGGCCAGAGAATGTACTTACCATGTGGAATACTAATTCAAAGGCATCCATCATGGAAAAGAGGCCAACTAGCTCTTTTACTCTCAATGCATTTTAAGCCCTAAAAATATTTTCCTGAAAGTATTTTTGTTAGGTACGTGTTACTGTGATTTGTTCATATAGTGGGATCCCATTTTACCATAACCCTTTAAATTCTTGTGGTAATATGATTGCTTTTTTCTTCCATGTAATTTGTCTTGAGTGCAAGATTCAAAGAAATTTTTCAATCTTAATCAATTATTGAGAATGCTGACATCTAAATATAATGTAGTTCATTGTTTTTAATTAAACCATGTGAAATCAACAATACAAGTCCTAGTGACCAACAAGATTTTATGGCTTGATTGACAAGATATAATAAAATGGAATAAAATAGAGTACTTCCTCCAAAATTTGTGCAGTTTATATATAGCAAGGATGTTTTTACTTTGTAAAACTGGGAAGTGCTCAAGGTTGTAAGTTAAGATATGAATCAAGTGTGCTATATATAAAGTACACACTCTATGTATAATTATTAGTCAAATATTATAGCCAGTAGAAAATACGATGGTATGGTTAACTAATTTATAGGTTTCTTAATATTTATCCCTAGACCATAAAAACAAATGTGTGATTTGTTTAAGTCATGAGTGAAAACGATTTTGATAGAGAAATAAGGATGTGATGCAATGACATACCTGCCCAATAAATAATTTATTTTCTTAATAGATTATAGATGTTCTATACAATAAACCTGTGTGAATATGGTCACATTGTTAAACCAGACAAATCAGCTCAAAATAATTCTATATTCAAAAGAAAAGATCATTTTCTTATATGTTCAAACATGTTCAAACTAGCCATCATTTTTATTCACTGAAATTCTCTAACACAGTCAAAGCCATTACATCCCTTAACATTGATTTACAAGCTCTGCCAATGGATCATGTTCAAATTTTGTGAACAGCACAACTTTCTCAAGCTACTTTTTAATGCCCACATACATATATATACCTCAAGGGTAGTTTAATGCCCACATACACATATATATACCTCAATGGTAGTTTAATGCCCACCCGCACATATATATAGTTCAAAGGTAGTTTAGGACTAACTAATCAGTTCATTTCTCAAACAAAAATCTTGAAAAAGAAGCACTCGGAAAGATATACTACAGGTAAGACAAGAAAATCATGGAAATAACTAGCAGTGTATACAAAAGGTATTTTTTTCACAAGAGTTCTTTTCATTCTTCAAATTGTGCTTGGGACAGAAAACAAAGTTTTGATGTAAATGTAGATGAGAACCTTCCTTTCTGAGAACAAACCTAGATATTAAAGATATGAGCAAGAGGAAAATAGTTGCATATAGTCGAACAATGAAGCAGGAAATCAAACATTAACCCCCAACCCCTACACGGCTTTTACAACAATAATATCTGAATGCTTAAATGACTTACACCTCCCATTTGTTCTTGGCCATTCAAAACACTATTGTTATATTGAAAAAAATGACTTTAATGCTGCTTCATTTTACTTGATCAAGGTTTCTAAATTATCTATAAGATCTCTACAATTTCCCAGGTATGTTGTATGTAAATTTCAAATTTATTATACACATTGTGCAATGGGCTTTACATTGTCATTATGTAGTGTAGAATCCAGAAATTGCAAAATTTATTATACAAACTGTGCAATGGGATTTACATTGTTGATATGTAGTGTAATTTATTATACAAACTTTGTAATGGGCTTCGCATTGTTAACATGTAGTGTAGAATCAAATAGGAAAATTACCTTGCCTCATTAGTGCAAGTCCAGAAGGAGTGATAAAATTTTGCTCTATTGTACTTAGTATTTGAAATAGAAAAATCAACCAAAAGAAAAGAGGCTATACAGACATGAATCATATCCTCTTCCTGAGAGAAACTAAGGCAGCAATGACCTTAGTATGTGATAGCACTAAGCTCTTTGGCATCATTTATTAGGAGGTATCCTTTCAAAAATAATTTCGTACCTACTTTTCGCAAGAAGTGAAAAAAGAAGAAGACCAAACTGACCTCAAGCATACTTACATTGAAACTTCTAGATTGTTGATCGAAGCTAAAATCTAAATACAGTCCCAAACCCCTGAAAGCATGAAACTAAGCATCGAAAAACCCTAATAATACCTACACACCAATGAAGTTGTGCACACGAATCAAGCTGCCCATGAAGTAAAATAAAAAGCCAGTCTTGCACCAACCTCCAGCATCATCTATAAAATCTACAATCCCTTAAAAGATGCTTCAAGTATTTTAAACGATGACGAAATGGGCATAAACTATTTGACTGCTTCCTTTTGGCTTGGCGAACTTTGGAGGGAAACCCTTGAACTATCAACAGAACAAACACCTAGACCTTGTAGTTCAAATGGAGAGACCATACACTGTGACTGACAGATCCATCAAGAAGCCAGGTTTAATTCTTCATACCATATGAGGGGAAAATCTCTACAAAAAGGTCATTTTGGCCTTTAACCCACTTGGTAGGTCAAGTCAGGCCTAGACATCCTACCTGTATATGTGGAGGCTATCCACCAAGATGCTAATTGACTAACGATGGTCTGAAATATCTAAAAGAATTAGTGATGAAGCCAATCAATTGGTCTATTTGAGTCTACTTTCAATGATGAAGCTAATCAATGGGTCTCTATTCGAGGCTATGGCCTAATAGGTATAAAAAGTGAAGTATGGATAACACTCCCTACTAAATATTGTGTCAAAGATATAGCAAATATAATGCAACAACTAGATCAATATAAAATTGGTCTCAAGCCAGAGTGAATGGGTCACAAACTCTACCTGAACAATGGCATGTGGAAGTGTTTTATTTCTCTTCATCATGCAGAAGCATATGGGTCTCTACACTCTATGTCTTGGTGAATTTTATCTCAAAGGCAAGGCCCTCACACCTCAAACCCATAAATAACAATGGAGAACAATGTGACCTCAAGTTGCAAATCTATAGAAGGGAAGTTTCCATCCGTATGTTGAGAGTAGACTGGGGATAGTAACACACTACACTAAATAACTTCATACGAGGTTTTCTCTCCAAAGAAGTCCAAAGAACCTAAAGAATATATTATAACACCCTATAGGTGTATAAAAGCATATTGTTATGGTTAGCAAAGCATAGTGCCCTGGTCAGAGTTAGAACATGAAACTACTTTTCATCAATAAAAATCTCACCAATAACTATAATACAATCCTGATTGAATATTTAGCCTACTAAACTATCTGCTTCTTGATAATGAAGGAAGACGAGATTCTGAACCCCCATTGTCGAAGAGGTAATGTTAGGAAACCAAAAAGCTAGCCCAATGTTTACCACTCCTTTGACTTCCATAAGTCATATGGCACTTTATTTTTCTGGTTTTTCTTTCTATTTTCCTTGGTACAATCATTATCCTAGTAGTTGTAGTCATCCTGGTGTAGTAGGAAGAGGAAGTACTAGTAGTTTCAGTGCTAGTACAATATCAAGGGGTTAGTTGAGTGGTGGTAGTTCAACCCTAAGTGTGGCTTCAAACATGATTTATTTATCCTACTAAATTGTCTGCTTCTAAGATCACCCTTGATTCATTTATACCAGGGGTGACATACCATAGTGAGGAGCTTGGCATAGAGAAGACCGAGGTCTGATTTTGCGGGCCCAAGATATGAACCACAAATAAGGGTTCCTTTACATTAAGCGCTATGGTACTAGATGTAACGTTATATGGTGCACTAAAATGGTTCTATTGTAGGTTCAGCAGAAGTGTCTCCTTTAACTAAAGGTGCTAGTGGAAGTGAAACAGATAAAGTGATCATGGTCAGAAGCTAATCTTATTGAGGTTGCAACTGACTTCAGTAATGGACACGGATGTAATTCCAAGTTGGTTAAGTGTTCATTGGTTCATGGATGTGTTGGGGACTATGTCCCTAAAAGCTATCTACTGCCATGCATTTAAAAGATTACCAAAGAAAGGAATGCACAGAAAGGAATCCCTCTTGGGTTTCCCAAGACAATTAGCACAGAGAGGAATCCCTCTTGGGTTGTCTATGGACTGTCAATATCAAGGGTATGTTTTGGATATTAATCTTTAAGTGGTTGAGATTTAATCCAGATATGGATGTATCAATAAAGCAAGTGAAATGAATGAAATACTACATCCTAAGTAAGAGGAATTCAAATTAAGTGCACAGTGAACTACCATGATGCTGCAAATAACAAATTAGTCAACACAGCCAAGAGATTCAAGGAGCTAGAACAAAACATAATTGTATCAGATAACATATTAGAGTAACTTGAATAAAATCACAAAGGACTAGCCAATTACTGAGATGGTTTTCCGATTCCACTTGCGTCTTCCAGATTGTGAGATTTATTTATGTAGGGGGGAGCTCTGATACCAACGTAACACTTTGTGTTGACTATAAGTGTTTAAATCAGTCTTGTTAGAAGATGGATACCAACTCTGCAATCAATGGAAAAACAATATTTATTAAAATCGGGATTGGGAGCATAGAACATAAGATAATCTATGCCACTGTGTTTTACTTCTTCAAAAAGACTTCAAGTAGCATCAACAAGAGCTAAGGAAATTCTATGGTGCTTAGGTAGACTCCCCTTTAGGTGAGCTTTGGTTAAAATGGGACTTCTTATACAAAAATTCTAGAAATTCAAAACATGAGTAGAAAGGAATCGATTATTGTTTATTGCATTAACAACTTTAGGGGTTGACAAAGCAAGTGTTTAAGAGTAATAGGATCACTGATTGGAGGATTGCATATAAAATTTTGGAAAACTTTAGATTATAAATGAAAAATGCAGCACCAATGGACAATTCCTCTCCTTTTTGTCCCTCCCTCTATTCTATGGAGAAAAAAAGGAAGATGCAAAGTGCACAGGCACTAAAGCCTCAAGCAATGCCATCAAGTTGTATATGGCCTCAATTTTATGGAGAAAACAATAAGCAAAACACAGAGCGCACGACATTGGGGCCTCAAGCAATGCCCTCAAATTATATATGGGGCAGCCTGTTATATGTACCCAACATGTATGAAGAGGAAGAGAGTGATGATATGCTATTGTAATAAGAATAGTGCAAGGCCTGAAGAGCCAAGGAACTGAAGGAATGAGACAATAATAATCGTCATCTAGTACCTGAAGGTCTGTTACTTGAAAAATTATGCCTGAGTTAACTAGTGTTTGGCGAGTCATTATGCAAGCCGCAGGCGTATGATGCAGGGAAAAATTAGGGTGGATCATAGGGTTGATTTTTATGGTTGTTCCGTTGGCTCAAAACATGGAAATTCATTGAGAATGTGTATCCTTGTAGAGGACTTAAAACCAGAAGTCTACAGGACATAGAATATACATGGTCAGGTTTGGGTGCGGAGGACTTAAAACAAGAAGTTTGCTGGACAAAGAATGTTAGTGCTCACTGACACTAAAGAACACGAAAGAACAATATGTCTATGTAATATTAAGCAATGCAATAGTATGTAATTAACATGAAAGAGCTAGATGGTTATGTAATATTAAGCAATGCAATAGTATGTAATTAGGCTAAAAAATTCCAAACAAAAAATGTTATTAGATTAATGCTACATGAGACTTAGCATTAGTTTTTAGAAATTGAATTTTTTTGTCATATTCTATATATTATATCTAAGCTTGACTCTTTATCCCAACTCAAAATTGCAAAGCCTATAATAAACTGCAATAAGACTCCTAAGTTGGTTGTCCAATAAAAAATAAATTAAAAACAAATTAAAATAATTTTAAATAAAAATTTCTAGAAAACATTGGCTTAAATCAAGCCATATGGAAAAGGTTGTAAGAAAATAATAGGCTTTCAGTGACTTATAGATCGCTATATACCTAGCAATGGGCAAGTATAATAATAAGAAAGAGGCCATGTTCATTTGATTAAAAAAATGTCACCATTGCTTATCTGTGTTCTAGAAGTTGATGTTGTATTAACTAACTGTTTGTTAAAAAATTCAACAATAGAAATCAAATAGAGAGTGGTATGGTTCAATGTCTAAATAGTGGATATCAAGTTGTACACCCTCTTAATTAGATTTCCGATAAACAAATTTCACAATGAAAAGGATACCAACTTTGATGGTTATTGCACATCCATGATAGAACGTGTCCTAACTCCTTATGTTCTCATTTCTTCCGTCAAAGTCCAATATAATTGTTTAAACAAATAACGAAACTTCCCTTGCAAAGTATTTACAGTAGTTGAATTTAATGTGATTGTATTTTTTTGCATATATAATAATTTTAAATTTGATTGATAAAAACGATTTCAATTATTTAATATTTTGTTCATCAAAATTTAAAATAGTTTGGAAATCTGATTAAAATAAAAATAACCAGTGCAAAATAACTTAGATTTTTTTTTTTTCCATTTGTTTACTATAGCAAGTTTTTTAATATTTTCCTATACCTAAAAATGTACTATTGTGAGAATATCTGCCCGAGAGCTTATCACGAAAGAGACAAGGTGGCTGCAAATAGCATATCAATTCGCAACATTGAGCGAGATGTATGCACAAGATGGCAGCGTAATAAAAGCTACAACACACCTACACATATGTCACTAAATTTGGAGTGGCTTTATTTAGAGTTGGCTCGTGATAGCGAAGAGATTCTTTCAAAGTTACATTGGTCCTTAATTTTCATGTTGATACTCTTCTTTCTACTTAGCTTTTTTCAAATGTTCAATGGTGTACAATGTAATTAGGTAAATGTTTAATAATATTAATGGTGTAAAATGTAATTAATTTAATAACATCTTTTTCATTATTTTTGGGTGAAATGTTTGATATATTATATTATAATTTTGGTTACTTAAAATAAAATAAAAGTAAAATAAAAATTCTAAGTTATTATTTATTTTATCAATTTTTGTTGGGTAGTTAAGGTAAATTTGAAATAAAAATAAAAATAACCCTATATTAAAATAAAAGTTATTATTTTTTTAATTAATTTTTATTGGGTAGTTATAGTAAATTTGAATTGGTCAAGTGAGCTCGGAGTTTATTAGAATCCATGGTATTGTCCATGGTGATTTAATCCCTTTTGAGTAGATAAAGAGTTAAAATGGATCTAGATTGATATTAATGATAGACAATTTAACAGATTGTTTAAATTAAATGCTTTTTAACTAAATAAATTATATATAAGAGAACCTTCTAAGTTATATAAGTTTGAGTTTTTTAATTGAATTGTGTATAAATATTAATATCCTCAAAGTTTTGAAATTTCAATAGTGATTTTAATAAACGTTTTTTAAAATACTTAATTTTAATATTTTAATAATATAAATATATAAGTTAGACAAATTATAATAATTATAAAAAAACTAGATTTAAAATTTAATATAATGATATATTTAATAATAAATTATTAACATTATAATTGATCAATCATTTTAAAATAAAAGAAATATAAAGTTGAATTATAAATGATTTAATAACTTTTTATATTAATACAATGCGAATTTAAGTGATTTAAATCATTTAACATATTAGCCTAAATCATTTATGAATTATTGAGAGAGGTCAAATCTTTTGAAGTGAAAATCTCTTTTTTTAGCGCAAAACCTTAAGAAATATTTGCATGCCAAAAAATTTGAACCCTCTCAGCATTTAATAGATTAAGAATTAAGATGGATCTAGACTGGTTCTAATTAGTGTACCATGTCATTGCTAATCAACAAGTATTTAATCTTATTTATAAATTAACATAACATTTATTAGGCTTACCAATCTAGTTCCAAAATGACAATGGTATGTTTACAACATTTGATTGAGTGATTACACTTGTGACTCAATTACAAGGTAATATTTAACTATGAAAGACATAATTCCACTAGGAGTGTATGCTACCATTTGGTTCACTTTCCATATACTTCATGATAATTGTTCTTTTTGTGCAAGGTGTTGGTTCTCATGATTACCTTGATTATAAACAACATATATAATAAATCATAAGATTAGTTCAACATATACCATTCATGAATTTTAGTATTATCATTGAATATAGTAGTAATATGTAAGCATACTCTTGTATACTCCTCATAGTACAATGGTATTTCCCTTAAAGTAAATCTTGTGATTATGTTGGAGTCCTCAACAATAACTACATCCCTTTGCACAATGCCCTTGAGGAACCTGACTCCTTGATACATTGTTAGTGCTTTCGCTTGTTATTAGTTGCTTGTCCCTATCTCCAAGAAAATTTTAATTTATAGGGACCTCTTCCACTTAGCAAAGCACAAAGCAAGGTCTTGATCTCCATTGAATCCATTCCCTCTGGTTCCATAGTGTTGGCATAAAGAATTTTAGCTACTGGCTGCTCTTTGGGTATCCCTAAAATTTGTATACCTTGGCTCATTACAATGATGAATCAGACAAGTGTATAATGTGATTTCAATGACACCTTATCTCATTTGCAGTGAACATTTCTACCAGCTCCATGCAGAGGACCCTCTTTTCAATATGTTTTCAATTCTATGTTTTGAAATTTTTTTAATTAGAAATGTAAAATCATAAATTTAATTAATTATATGTTTTAATTTTATTTTATTTTTAAATTAAAAATATAAAATCATAAATTTAAATGGTTCAAATTACATTATAATGCACTTAATATTTATAATATGGGTAGCCCTTTCCAAATTTATACTTTCCATTATATATTAAATATTATCCATTAAAATGAAAATAAATATCTACAAATTTTAATAATAATAAAGAATTTGGTATGTTAATATTTTTTTATTAGTAATTTTAATATTATAAATTACAATTTTTGAAATTATATTACAATTTTCATGTATTATTGTATATAATATTTAAAAATTAAATAAAATAACCATATATTTTAATAAAATTTTTATTATTATCATTTTATCGGTTTGAAAATTTTTCCAAATAAAATATAAAATTATAATTTTAAATGGTTCAAATTTCATTGTAATTCACTTGATATTTATATTATTTATGGGCTTTTCCAAGTTTATGTTTTCTACTTTATATTAAATATTATTGATTAAGATAAAAATAAATATCTACAAATTTAAATAATTGCATGGAGAGACTTTAGTCCAACATGAATGATTACATGGGAGACTTTACCCCAAAGTGAATGAGATGTTCTAAGGTTATGTAATGTTATTTAAACTTGTTAATTTAGTTAAATTACATAAATATAATATAACATAAAATAAAATAAGAATTATAATTATTAATAATTAAACAATTTTAGATTCATCTTAACTCTAGATTTAGATAGCCTACAAAGGGATCAAATTTCTCAAGGTAGAAGCTTTTCCTTTAGATCCATCTTAAGAGTTTGTTCTATTTGCATAGTTTGGGAAATATTACAAAGACCTAAGATTTCACATGAGTGAGAGAGACAATTTACTTGATGTGGTTTATAAACATGTATATGCATCTCCTAGATGGGGAGGAGCATGTGGAGGGATATGGAGGTGAGTATGAGATTGTTTTGTG
>APFE030704980.1:66659-90453 GCA_000404065.3 Pinus taeda | reverse complement strand
TGATTTTTATTTAACTATCATGTGGTTTAATATGAATGTATAAATGTGAAATTTCTATTTCTAGAATAAAAAACCATTTAAAGAAAATGAATTTTCTAATAAAACATGGATTAATAATTCACCATTAGCATTAAGTAGACTATTTAAGATCCTTCAAGAGATGGGCCATAAATGGATGCCTTTAAAATTTTTACATCATATGACATGTTTTTCCCATCAATATTAACATTTCGTAAATTGGAATTCTTAAATAAACTATTTGTACTTAAAATAATCTGATAGAATCCAACAAGACTGAGAAGTTATTTATTGAATTTCATTTAGTTATATGTATTCATATAAGTTTATAAACGTAATTTATTCTTGAAATAAAGCTATTAATGCAAGTAACGATTTATCTTATACAAAACTATTTAGGGACTAATTGATAATCAACTTTAAGTGGTCTATTCAGGCTACATGAAAAATCAAGTGTCATAGATGAATGCCTTTTAATACATATTTAATCTTCAAAATCAATATATTAATGATAATTTATTTGTATTTACATTAAATATTTAATAACTAAAGAACACGGGGACTTATATAAATTTCCACTAAAATACATGAGTTATGTTTCACATTTATTTCCCCCCCATTAAAAATGCTTATAATTTTCTCTTCTTAGTGAAAGTAATGGTCAATCATGATTTTCCATACAATTGGTTGACACTAAATTTACATCGAGACTATTATTGGTTTTGAAAATGCTTACAAGGAGAGATCAATATCCACACTACCATCAACTGTGCTAATATTTGAAAAGCCTTGCCTCCACGACTTACAAGAAGTCACCACTAAAGTTTCATGTTTACTTTAATTTGTGACACTGTCCATCATAAAGGAATGACCTAAATACCCATTTAAGAAATCTCATTTGATGTACTTGGATTTGAGTGGAGATAGATCAATGGTACCTAACCTTCTTGAAATACCTAGATCAATAATGTATAAATTTTATAGTGGACGTCTGCATGCTATGAAGACGAATGATGACCCCCTCATTAGTGCTTCATAAAGGCACAAAGGGACCATAGGAAATTGAGCGCAAGAACATTTTACTAAGGTTTTAGTAGAATAGTCCCAATGCAATGCAAGGGACACCTATCCTTGTCATTTACAATAATATCCTAACATCACCATCATTCATTCAAAAAATCCCCCTTAGGTTGGGGGAAAGGCAGTTAGATTTGCCAGACATAAAATTTAAAGATCAAGGAATCTAGCATGTTATCCATAACTATAATATCTTTATTTGATGTTTGACATACTAATATGATTTAGCTTAAATCAATTTCTTCTAAGAGTTTGATTTCACACTCCTATTGTGTATTGATACTATTGTACATAACAACCCCATGTTTGACATATTCATGATCTCTTATTGGTTTGAAATTACTTGCAAATTATTTTAATGTTGAATCAAGTTAATATGGGGATTTACAAAAGAATGAATGTTGTTGAAGGCCTTCTCATAAAATACTTCCAAAATTAATGAAATATGTGTTTTTAATGTATTTTACCAAATAAATGCAAGGCTTTATTTCTTTTTTAGGCTAACGAGATGAACATTGAAGGAGCATGTCAGAAAGTTTATATTTTTCAGGTGTTGGATCGCGGAAGCAAATAGGAAGTAGGACTTAACTGCAGGAAATGGTAGAAAAGTTCGTTGTTACATCCTGAATGCTATTACATATCGCTGCTACATACTAGGTGCTATTACAGGTGGTTGCTGTTACAGGTTACTACTACACATTGGTGTTTTTACAAGTTCCTGTTACACATCGGGTGTTGTTACACCTCGTGTGGACTTTCCGTTACACCAAAAGTGCTCTCTTCAGTTATACAGCGTTAGCCAAATCAATCATTTACTCAATATTGTTGCACCGAAGATGGAAATGTGGGCATTATTCAACATAACAGTTATCGGCAATAGATTTTTTATTTTTGAGGCAACAAGACTCAAGCAATTGTAATGAATGTATATTTATTTAGAAGTAGGTTGCAACTTCTTTATTTTTGGATCAGCATGACAATCGAAGATTCTCATAGCTGATCTGTTTTCTGATTTTTGGGATGTGATAGTTATAAAAGACTCCGTTTTTTATGTATCAAGCAGGCAGATATAGAAGAGTATTGTTACTATGTTTGTGTAATTCCTGAACTTATTTTAATATCAATTGGCAAGGTGATGTTGTTACTGCTTCTCAACTGATCCGTTAATCACTTTTTGTGTCTTCTTGCACCCTATTGAAGAGGAAGGGCCCTCCTCTTTGGCAGGGATTGCAGTGATTAGGTGGTGTACATTTCAGTTTAGTTTATTGATTTATAGTTTCTTCTTGTTACTACACATATTGTGGATTGCATTTTCTGCTATTTTTTATTTATCTTATGCTATTACACAGAGTTAAACAACAAAGGAACAATAACCAGCTAGAATAGATGTTAGCTCTAGGTGTGGCATGCCTTCATTTTAATAGTTGGGAGTTGTGATTTGATTATGTGGATGGTTTTTATATATGCATACATGATTGATTCAATAAATTAGATCAGCGACACTTTTTACAATTTTTTCTGCAATTTCTTATGATTTGCTGGAGTGTATTGGCACAGATAGTGTGAAATCCACTGAAACAGCAAGACCCGCCCTAGGTTGATAATTAATGTTGTAGCCTGAGTCAATTAAGGTTGATAAAACAACACTACAACAATTTCTTCTAATTTTCAAGAACTTTTCAAGAATGTTTTTTTCGGAAGGAAACAAAGTTGAATTAAGGGGTATTGCAAGGAAATAGGGAAAGATAATCATCTCTAATAGAAAGAAAATTATTCTAAACAAAGAAAAATGAGGCGTAAATGCACAATTATGTTCGCTAGAGATTTCGACATCAAAATCATCTACTTCTCCAGATCTCCAAAAAGCCTTGGAAAATCATTACAAGGTATTTGAGACTCTCAAATGCCTCTCCCCCATTCATGATCATGATCATGCTATTCATTTTATTCCTGAAAATGTTCCTCCAAACACGAGGCCTTATAGATATCCCTATGCCCAAAAGAGTGAAATTGAACATATGGTTGCGGAAATGATAGAGGATGGTATAATTCAGCCTAGTCAATGTTATTTCTCTACTTTAGTAGTATTGGTGCACAAGAAGGATGGATCATGGCGCATGTGTCTAGATTATAGGGAGCTCAACAAGATCACTATCAAAGATAAATTTCCCATTTATGTCATTGATGAATTATTGGATGAATTTCATGGTCAATCTACTTCACCAAGTTGGATCTTCGTTCAGGATATCATCAAATCAAAATGAAGACTGAAGACATTCTGAAAAAAATATTTATAACTCATGAGGGTCATTATCAAATTTTGGTCATGCATTAAGGCCTTACCAACGAACCTTCTACATTTCAAGGTTTCATGAATTCCATTTTCAAACCCTTCCATAGAAAATATGTATTAGTATTTTTGACAATATACTAATATACAACAAGTCTTGTAATGATCATGTTCAACATGTTGACAACATGCTCGAACTATTGAAGGATAAATAATTATATGCAAAAAGCTCCAAATGTTTCTTTGGATTACAAGAGGTGGAATATCTAGGTCATATTGTATCTCATGAAGGCATTAAACTAGACCCTAGCAAAATTAAATCCATTAAGGAATGGAAAACAACCACATCCATAAAGCATCTGCGAGGATTTCTCATGTTTATAGGATATTATCGCAAATTTGTTGAGAATTATGGGATAATAACAATACCTCTAACAATATTATTGAAGAAAGATGCATTTTCATGGACTCTAGAAGCAATGAAGGACTTTGAACATCTTAAAGAGACAATGGGACAAGTACCAGGCTTAGTTACGCCGGACTGCACAAAAACCTTTATTGTGTAATGTGATGCCTCATGAAATGGAATTGGTGTTGTTTTAATGCAAGAAGAAAGGACCATTTCTTTAAAAAGTCGTCCAATCATAGGAATTTATTTACAAAAAGCTATTTATGAGAAAGAAATGTTGGCAATACTACATGCAATTAAGAAATAGTGATCCTAGCTAACGTGAAGACACTTCAAGGTAAAAATGGATCATGATAGTCTTAAATACCTTTTAGAACAAATATTATCTTCAGAAGAGTAGAAAAAATCGGTCACAAATATGTTGGGTTATGACTTTCAAATAATCTACAAAAAAGGGAAGAAAATTGTTTTAGCAGAGGCACTCTCAAGAAAGGATGAGGATATCGAACCACTTCTTTGTGCCATTTCTATTATCCAACTAGATTGGATAAACGAAGGGAGGGATGAATGGAAGAATGATGAGTAAGTGTGGGCACTCATTTAAAATTTACAACAAGATCTGATTACATCTAACACATTTAGCTGGAAAAATGATTCGTTATGGTACACAGATTTCTTATACCTATGTAAGAATTCCCAACTCAGAAAAAATATTCTTATGGAATTGCACACCTCTCCCTTAGCTGGGCACTCAAAATTTTTAAAACTTACCAAAGGGCTAAGAAGGAGTTTTTTTGGGATGGCCTTAAATTTAATATTCAAAAGTTTGTGGTGGAATGTTTGGTTTTCCAAAAAATAAATTTGAAACAATTAAGACCACAAGTCTATTACAAGCTTTATCCATTCCAAGCCAATGTTGGGAGGAGGTTTCAATGGATTTTATCATAGGATTACCCAAGTCTGAAGAAAAGAGTTTCATAATGGTGGTAGTTGAAAGACTTACCAAGTATGCACACTTTTGTGCATTATATCATCCATTTAAATCCAATACAGTTTCTACTACATTTATGGAAACATTTCAAAATCTACATGGAAACCCAAAGATTATCGTTAGCGAAAGAGATCCCATTTTCACTGGAAAATTTTAGACATAATTATTTCCTTGTCTTGGTACTTCGTTAGCTCATAGCTCATCTTATCATCCTCAATATGATGGGAAAACTAAGATAGTAAACAAATGTTTGGAAGGATATCTTCGTTTCTTTGTATCTGATAAAAAAACACAATGAGTCAAATGGTTTCCTCTGGCTGAATCTTGGTATAATGCCTCCTTCCATATTGTAGAAAAAATGACCCAATTTATGGCACTTTATGGATATCATCCACCATCTATCACATCATATTTAAGAGAAAATTTGAAGATTCAAGCAGTGGAAGATCACATTGAGCATCAACAGCAAGTTCCCCAACTCTTAAAGGATAATCTCACTTTGGCACAAAATAGAATGAAACAAGCTGATAAACATCGTAGCGAAAGAAGTTTTGATGTAGGTGACTGGGTATTTCTATGGCTACAACCATATAAACAAATGTCCCTAAAGCAAGCTAAGAATGATAATAAACTATCACCAAAGTAGTATGGTTTGTATAAGGTATTGCAAAATATTAGTACTATGGCATACAACTTGGAGCTTCATGCAGCTTCTGGAGTACACCTAGTTTTCCATGTTTCATGTTTAAAGAAGGTTATAGGTGAAAAGCTCCTAGTTCAAACAATATTTCTAGAACTTGACGAGGAATGAAAAATCATATTGGAACCTAAAGCAGTCACAGAAAAAAGAACTCGACAGTGACGAAATCAATCAATTTCAGAGAATCGCATCAAGTGAAGGAACTTACTTGCTGAAGATTCCACATGGAAGGATGAGAATTTTATACAGAAGCATACAGAAATACTCAAGTGTTGAGGAAAACACTTTTCTGAAGGAGAGCGACATGTTAGGTTCCTATGATATTAGTGATTCCCCCATTACTATTCTCATTTTATCCCTTATTGTTATTGTTATGCCCTTATTGTTCCCATATTGTTATTATTGTGCCCCATAGAAGCCCATTATTGTTATTTTTGTTCCCTTATATTATTATTGTTATGTCAACTTGATTATATTCTGACCCCTTAGACTCCTATATAAAGAAAGGAGGTTTTTCCATTTGTATCATCCAAGGATGGTTCATTTGTGTAATGTAAAGGAGGTTGACCCCTCGAAGAGGTTGTTTTTTAAGTCGTTGATCTATCTTTTCTTCTATTTTGAGAGCTGGTTGCATAACCAATGACAATCCTTAATATTTACTAGTAGGACATCAAACGTAGTGGGAATTAGGCATTGAAACCAATAATTTAACTTAGTTCATAAGAACTGTAGGATAATCTCAAACATTCATGATACGTAAAACATTTCATTTCATAATGCAAATTGATAATAGATTTTAGAAGCTATACCATCTCATAATATAAATCGATAATAGATATTACTAGTTATGTATATTCATGATCAAAACTCTTTAGACATCTAATCCAAAATTATGCAAGAATGCAATAGAATACATATATAAACATAAAACTAGAGATGCAGTAGAAATAAAACTTCATTTCATTAATATGAAAGAAATAAAATATGTTTACATGCAGAATGGAAATAACTAGCTCCAGATATGGTAGCTTATCTCTTAGAAGAGATGTGGTAGATACATGCCTCTGAACTATGTTACAATGAGGCTCGATAGCCAATTTATTACTATCAAATAATGGATAACCTTAAATATCCAAAAACCTAACCCTAAGGGATGAAGTGCCAAAAATATAGGCCCCGTTGGGGTAAATTGGTAGATCAACTTCACTGAATCATAATTCTGGCATATAATCTCTTTTTTACGCGCAATATACCTCGTTAAAAAGATCTATCCTATGAATATATCTTTCAACTCCAAATATTTATTATAACTTCATGTTTTCATGTTTAACAAAAAACATCCTTTAAGGCCTCAAAACGGCTCCGGAAGTTCACAACCCAAAAAACTGTAAAAAATAGTAATTTTTTCTACAAATACGAAAACTAAAAGAAATAGTGATAAAATGGTGGTGCTCCAAGTGGAATAGTTGGGTGGCCACTAATATCAACTTGGATCAATCCTCACTCAGGAAGAAATGGCCCCCATTGCATTCAGTACCTCCATGAGATGGGGAAACTTCTTCTGAACTTGGTCCCTAGTGAACCACTTGCCTTGGTGCAGGAGCTGACTAGCGTTGACAACCCAATATAGTTGGATCTTCTGTGGCAAGTGTTATTAATCTATGATGCAGTATGGGTTTAACTCTATTGGTGTGAGTTGTTCTACAATGTCTGATGTGTCTAGTATGTGAAAGATTTTGAATCTACACATCAGAAATCCTACTACAATCACTAGTTCATCATCTCCTACTTGTTTTTACATTAAACAAATTTAATTATTTAAGCACTAATGAAAAACACTATTGCGGACTGCATTGACATATAGATCGTAAATTGAAATAGGTATGAGAAAACACACATGGGAGATTGTTATTTTTGGAAAAATGTCCCTGGAAAAACCCAATGTGAGAAAACCGGTGCAACAACTCTAAAGTTTTTTATTATTAAGAAATATTTTTGAATACAACCCTGGATTCCCTCTCGTATATCTAGTTACATAGATAAAATATACTGGCAGAAACCTAGAAGTGAGATTACCTCACTTCAACTGGCAAAATCTCTCTGATCCAACAACTGGAACAACTATCCCCAACTACAACTATGCTGCCCCCTCACAGTAGCTCTGTGGACTTGCGTGGAGCACTCTCAGACTCTGCATCTGCTCTGCACTACCTCCTCTACCTTATGTAGGTCTCACATCATCGTTCTCGACTGATCCTGCTGCTCCCCAGTTGAATTCAGACTAGGCAAGAGGGAAACTCTTCCACTACACTAGCACTACATCAAGAAATGTGTGGGCCCTCCTAGCCTAGTGTCAGCCTCCCTTGTCTATGTTGCCTCCTCTTTCTTATCTCTTCCTCTCCCTGTAGACTATAGGTGATGCTTCAACTCAACGAATGCATTCTATCGGGACTCAGACCAAGGAAACTTTGATTTTTCTCTGCCTTTCGTAATCTGACTCAAAGGCCAAGTGATATGGGAGAATCCCAACATGAGCGTTCGATAAAAATTTGCAAGGCCCAAAAAGTTGTGCAGATCTGTTAGAGTGGTTGAGGTTGGCTAATCCCAAATGACTTGTATCTTAGTCGTATTCACATGAACACCTCGCGCATTAATGATATAACCCATATATTGGACCTGACTCATGCCAAAGGTGCATTTCTCCAAGTTGGCATACAGTTTATGCTGCCACAGAATTTGAAGGACGTGCCAAATGTGTTGCAGTGTTCTTCCCAACTCTTATTGAAGATGAGGATGTTGTCTAGATAAACAACCATGAATGTGTTGGTGAAGGGCCACAGGTTGTCATCTGTTAGCCTCATAAAAGTTTCAGGGGAATTTTTCAACCTGAAGGGCATAACAAACCATGCAAAAATGTCTTCCTTGTATTTGAAGGTAGTCTTCCATACATCTATTGTCTCTATTGGAACCGATGATAGCCAAACTTCATATTGATCTTGCTAAAATACTTTACCCCCTTGAGTTGGTCTAGAAGGTCATCAATTGGTGTGATTGGATACCTATTTCTGATAGTGATTTTGTTTAGTGCCTGATAATTAATGTAGAGCCTCGAGGTCCCATCCTTCTTCTGTACAATTACAATCAGGCTCCTATAAGGTGACGAACTTGGTGTGATGTGTCGTTTTTGTAGCAACACCTAGATTTTCTGCTTGATCTCTTAATTTTCCAGAATGATATGCCAATTTATCAACCCGTTGTGTAGAGGTGATTCGGGTGTCAGATAGATCGGATTCTTGACCTAACAGTGCAAGGGTACCCCTATGGTGAGGAGAAGATGTCCCTATATTCTTCCAAGAACTTATCAACCTGAATCTGCTACATGGAGGAAAATTTCCTAAGGGCAATGGATGTAGCCATGATATTCCCCTTACATTGAGATAGAGTCAGAAAGAAAATAATTTTTCTGGTCTAGGAGATGATCTTACTGCTTTTCTTAGTAGAGATCAAAGAGATGGCGGTAGGTGATACTACCTCTGGTATCCTGTATAACTTATTTCCCAAAGAAATAATAACCTTGTGAGTCCTTGACTCATAAAAAACATGATGCTTCCACAAGTATTTTTGGTTTAATAATATAACATAAAATTCAATAGGAGAAACATCACACAATACCTCATCTGTGAAGGGCATGATGTTGTGGGGAAGGTGACACTATTGGCTAATGCGGAGATCTCGTCCTTGGTGAAACCAACCAATGCTGTATGACTACGAGTGTGGTGTGGTCAGTAGGCCTAACAAATTCACAACCTTTACTAAAATGAGGTTCCTTTGGTTCCGACTGTCAGTAATGAATTGCAATAGTGAACTGTTCACCCACATTTATGAGTGGAAGAGATGCTTCCCCTCCTCTGGATCTCGGTGATGGAAAGAGTGGCGATGGGCTCCGCATCAATAATCTACTTCCTCTTATCATTCCCCTTCTTAGGTTTTGACTCGGAGTCAGAACATGCAACTGACTCTGTAACCTTTAACTTAACCACCAGTGGCTACTTGACTTGACACTCACTTGTATTGTGAGTAGGGCTCTTATGAAACTCACACAAATTTCCTATTCCTTCTTTGTCTTTGTGGCATTGTTCTTTTCTTGTGTCTTCGAAGGGTTGTCTTGCATCACCCCACATTGGCTTTATCATTTGCTTTGTGGTTTGGGGGCACCATTTCGTTGCTTCGAATTCATAGATCCAAAGTCTCTCTTCCTTTGTTTAAAATTCTGCTCAATCTTGATATCGTATCGGTAGGCGACGCTATGAAAGGAGATGTCCAGGAACTCCATGTCATCCTCGATGTATTTGTGTATACAATCATGGTACTTGAGTACTAGATGCCATTCAAAATCCTTGATATCCAACTTTGTGTGAAGGGTATGAAAAATATTTGTGAACTCCAACACGTCTTGGTCCCTTCCATACCGTACTGTGGTCCACTTTATATACATATCTTAATAGATCCTGATAAGGAAATAATGTTCCTTGATGACATTTCAGAAAGAGTTCCAAGTGGGTGCGGCTAGAAATATTAGGGTTCCTTCTTGTCCTTCTTATCACAATAGGTTTCCCACTAGTCCTTGACATGGGGGCAGCTTTGAGGAGTGAAAAAGTAATATTTTCCATATTGGAAAAATCATTAACGAGAAAATACCCTTCTAATAGATTTAACCATATATCTAAGGAAATTTCATCTATATTCCATTCAAATATCACAATGTCAAAGTCTACATATACCTTTAAGGGAGTGGTGCCTCCATAATTGTTATCAGATGAAGATGCATCCCCTGTGGGCATCAACCAAAGGATCTAGCCAAAGTTGTCCATCATCGCGTTCCTCTGTCGCTTGAGGGATTCTTTGAGAAATATTTTGAAGGGATCTCCTACTCCCTCTTATTTCTTTTCTTCCTCCATAGGAGGCCATCAGGGTTTGCAAGGCTACACTTCCAAAGGTTCAACCAATTTGAGCCCTAACTCCTTACACCCTGATCTTGTTGGGGACATGCAATAGAAAGAAAGAAAGAGAAAACCATTCCAATACCATTGATCCAAACTTATGCATGAATACAACAAAATATAGATATAAACATAAACATAGATATACAACAGAAATAAAACTTCATTTCATTAATATCAAAGAACTAAAATATGCTTACATACATAATGGAAATAAACTAGCTTGGGCTATGGTGGCTTATCTCTGAGAAGAGATGTGGTATCTACATGCCTCTGAGTTGTGCTACAATGAGGGTCAACAACCTATTTATTATTGAGAAACAATGGAAAACCCTAAACATCTAAAAACCTAACCCTAGGAGATGAAGTGCCAAAACTATGGGCCCCGTTGAGGTAAATTGGTACATCAACTTCTTGGGGTTGTTACTTTGGAATATGATCTCCATTTGATGTGCATGATTCCTCATTATAAATATCTATCCATGGATTATAAGTTTCACCTACAAACATCAATCATAGACTGACATATGCATGCTTTCCAAAAAAATGTCATTTAGGGTCTCAAAAGGGCTTTGGAAGTTCAAGATGCAAAAAAACTGCCAAAAATAGTAAATTGCACTACAATTATGGAAACTAAAAGAGATAATGGTATAATGGTGGGGGTCCAAGTGGAATAGGTGGGTGGCCACCAATATCCACCTCGATTAGCATCCTTAAAAACCTCTATAAGCATCCACTATAAAGTATAGAGGGATAGTAAATATCTTGAATTGTATTTAATTTTTTTAGGAAATTTATAAATGTTCGCAACCATGACAAAGAAGTTGTAACATAAATTTCTTCTTAATGGTTGTGAATATGATTCTAACCAACTAGCTACAAAAATGAACTAGGAGAAGAAGAGAGGTGTTGAAAACAGAAAGATATACAAGAATAGAAAGAAGATAAATTCTATAATAGTTATGGTGAATCCTTTGGTAGACTCCTAGACTTGATAGAATATATAATGGGCCATTGGATTTTGGTGAAGCTCAATGTCCAGGCCACAAAAATTCCCTCTCTCCTCCTAGTCTTCGGCAATACCCTTATCATGTCTTGAGTAATGATTTCCAAGCTCCTTTAATATAATTTTTTTCCAAGAATAGAATGGAAGATGAAGTGTTTTCAAGCGATTAAACACCTTTAATCACTAGGTGAACCTATCAAAATAATTTAAAATAATTTGGCATTATCATTGTTATTAATATCTTAATGCTGGAACATTTGCATTCGAAACCATGCCTTTGGAGTATTTCAAACTCATAAGTTCTTGAAAAACACACACAATGAACTTTGCCAATGACTCATGTTGTTCTTCAACTAACCAAGGAATGAAATCAAGAATGTCTTTAGAAACACTAGATAATCAAACCCCCAATTTGATGATGAATTATGAGTAACTGCTAAAATTTGTTGGATGTAGCTATATATGTCCTACTATACATGATTTTCATAACAATTGCTTAACAAAATAAATTCTAACTCCCCTATATCTTTTGTATTCAAATTTTTAGCTATATAAATTTGTGCAAATATTGAGATGGACATTAAATTTGCTGCAAAATAGTAGAAGGAGTTGTTGCATAAAGAACTAATGCTACTTTGGGAATTCAAAGTTCTTGAACTTTGTCCTTCTCTAAAAAAATTTTTGATTGGAAACTCAAGGTTCAAAAGATCATGATACTTCAAATCATCAATTTCTATCACCAAAACTACTTACAAAACATGAAATTTTGTTGTGTAGTTAAATTTTTTGGAGTACTTGAATCCTTGCCAAAAACATGATATAAAATTTGGAGTTTATTTGTAAAATCAAATTATGTGTTTTAAAATGAGAAGTAAATGGGCTTGCACTGGTCCAAATGAAAACCACCACTTCTAAAATGACCAACACTTAGCACTAATACATGTAGAGTGTTGCTCTGAAACTTACAATAAAGTGAACGAGAGAAGTTTACCTGAACTTGAAGAACGTTTCTACGTATCATGGAGAAGATTATCAAATTCTTACATTTTGGTGTTAAATAAACTCATCTCCCTCTTAATAATTTGTTGAAAGAGGAACCCTCATTTACCATCATCATTGTTAAATAAACAAATTGGAAAGCAATTAAAATATATTATTAATGATGATATCAAAGAATGATATACATAGTGTACATACAATTACATAAATATTTTGTTGATTCAATTTTTGGGTATATTTGGACTCCAATAACTAATCGCCATAACACACACTAACCCAAATCATAACTCGAGTATTAGGTGTTTAACATCCTCCCCTATTATGAAGGGATGTATCAAAATCCAAGAATGAGAGCTAAAAATGAAAAAATGCATCTCAATGAAGAGTTGAATGTCTCTTGGAAATGGTTTTCAAGGATGACCACAAACCAAGGATGGTGGATTTTAAAAGAAAACCAGAAATGATACAAAATATGGGAGAACTCAAGGTCTTGACCAATGATGGTTTAAGGGTGACTATCAACTATGGAACTACCATAGTAGTTCCTAAAATAAACCAACTTTAGAACTATCAAAATAGTTCATGGGAGAATTCCTATTTTGACATCTTATACTAGTGGAAGTGTTCCTTCACAAATATCATCATGCCAAAAACATGCAATCATGCTCATTCTCGTAGAACATAAATCAAAATAGCTTTGTCTACAACTCTGAATCTAATTTTTGAACTTAGACTATAGGATGTAGCAATAAAATATGGTTATATATGTCTTAGGCTCGCTTGGAAAATCTTCAAACCTATAGGAGACCATCAATTCCATCAATTCTCCATTGTCAAGTATCGGGTGAAAAGATGAAGTACTCTTTAGTGCAACGCTAGTCAATATTCTAGAACATTTCCTGTGGTATGACCTGTAAATCTTCTTGGCAGTTTTAGACTAATCCTAAGAAGCAATCCATTGAAAATTGGTTTTCTCTCGTGTAGTAGTCTTATGCTTGAAACATATGTTTGAATGATGATTCTTCTTTCCACAATGTTCACAAGGATGAATATCATAACAATGGTATTTATCATGTCCAATTTTGTCACAATGTTGGCATCTTCTAATTTGTTATCGCACAACATCATCCAAAAATCTCGCACTATGAAACTGTATATACTTTTAAAAATTAGGAACATGAAATAATACATCTTCCAATTCTGTTTTTGTTGTGCATTTTATTCCCAAAGTCTAATGAATATTTTGGGAACTATAGTTTTCACATCTGTATGCAAATGGCCCTTACATACCCTTTGTTTGTTGGTGCACTAAAATGTTCCATTATCATTTTCTAACCGCTGATCAATCTTTGAGTCATGCTCAACAAGTTGTTCTGAGCAAAAACATGTTCATAATTACAACTCATCTTTATTTCTCGTAGTTCATCCTTTTATAACTGCGACTCTATTTGGAGAAATTCAATGCCTCTTGTGCATTTTGCAAACAATTTCTAATGTCAAAAAGGGTGTCCTTGTTAATTTGAACTGTGTTATGAACAACAAACAACATCAAAGTGTTTAATAACTCTAACAAATCATTGGGTCTTGTCATTTTCTCCAACTTCCCGTGAGAAAAAAACTTGCAATCAACCTTGCAAAGAGTGTGAGGCCCCACTTACAATGCCAAATCAAAGAAAAGATGAACAATGACTCATACAATGTTCAAAATGTTAAGGTAAAACCAAACTTGAAAATGAGAATAAACACCCTTATACAAAGTTTTTTTTTTACTACTTTCATTTCTCATCAATCAACATTAGGGAAATTTTGAGGTCTAAAATGGGTCTCGTAAGGAATATTATAAAATAATAGTGGAAATAATAAAATAAAATTAGCTTATATCGTCAAAGTTTAGAGGGAAAATAGAAAAAAACTACATTTCCAACTTATCTCATTATCATTTTACACATGTTTTGAGCGGAACACTCACTAGATATGAAATTCAATTTTTCACTCAAGGAGTAGACAAGTTGCATACATTCCATGGACCTTGCGACATGAAAATTGAGAAATACATGGAAAAATGTGATTGCAATTATGTTTTTCATGTATTTCTAAATTTTTAGTGTAGCAAGGTCCATCGAAAGTATGCAACATGGGTACCCCTTGGATGAGGAATCAAATTTCGCATCCAACGAGTGCTATCGCTAGAAATTTGAGTGAAATCATAGTGAGATAAGTTGAAAATACTAGTTGAAAACATAGTTTTTTTTTTTATATATTTTTCTTTTTTCTCTAAAAATAGTGAATGGCCCCATGGTTGACATCATCATCTTGAACCATATTTATTCTCATAAAATTGGTTTTGGTTGTACATTTTTGTTTTGATGCCCACTTTAGACCTCAAAATTTCTCTAATATATGCCACAAATAAAATTTCTCAAACAATACTTCAAAACCTTACTAAACCTCCAATTTCAATATTATTCCTATCACAATTTACTCAACCAAAAGCAATATTGCTTTAAAATCCCATGAGAGACAAATGATGATTGTAACCCAACAAAATCCAACCAATCCAACCTTAACATAGTGAGAGTGCCTTGGTGTTGATGAAAAGTTGAAAAGAAGACATTACATCAACAAATATATACACATGAATTCACATAGTCCATTCTTTCATATACCAAGTGCTCTGTAATATGTTCTTTGTCTTCCTAATCAATTCGAGTAGTTATTTTGAATCTTTGACAATTAGATGTTAGTACCCACCAAATCACTCTAACAATAATTTAGCTATAAAAGAAAAAGGATTCATTATGAGAAAATTTTGATAACCAAAGAAATGTCATCCCCCTGTTTTTATGTTTTATATAAAAATTTTTTTAATGGATCCATATAAAAGTAGTCATGCATCTTACAAACTGTTGTTGGATAGCTTTTCAATTCACTTACAAACTTGTCTATCCAATCTTCACCATGTTCGTTCACGGTGAGGGTTTATTTCTTGTGGTCAATCATGTTCAAACCTTACAAGATTCGGAAGCTCTTCTCCAATTGGGATACATAAAAAAAATTGCAGTGCAACTGCATAAAAGCACGCCGCTGTTTCTTGAATGTTTGAAGTATAAAGATAAAAAAAAATTGCAACAACTACGATAACACCTTCCAAAGAGATGGTCGTAGCGAAATATCAACAGTTGGAAAGGAATTTATAATTGCCTTTTGAATATGTAGGACAAATCAACAGTTGGAAAGGAATTTATAATTTCCTTTTGAATATGTAGGAGAAAACACGATTGTCTACATAGAAATATATTTCTTATGCCTTCTGGTTGCGGTGCTAATGGATTTAACTAGAAATGCTCCAACCACTTTTTAGAAAAACAAAATTTGCAAACTCCAATTTTTTTTTTTTTTTTATGTCATGATCGGTTATTTAATGGAAATCGAGGGCAAGAGTGCACTAACCGCAATCCAAGATTCCTGGTCAACAACACGATGACCCCACGCCTTTTCACTGCTATTTATTTAAAAGAGCAGCTAAATTTCTCTCTGATACCACTGTTTGACACAAATTGAAAACTAATTCAACTATATTATTCATGGTGTTAAAGAATGATATATATAGTGTATATTTAAATATATCTATTACTTTAATTTCTAATTTTCTTAAACTCCAATAACTAATTACCATAACACACTAACCCAAAAATTAAATATTTAACGATCATATACAACAAATCACAATTCGTCTTACTCATGTCACGACTAATATCACACTGCAGGTATTCCCTAGCATTCAACTCTACAAATGGATTCTTATTTTGAACATCTTCAGTGATTTCCATAAATTTAGAACACTGCACTATCACGTCAATCACAGCCCCGGGCTGAGAATTATTATGTCAAGATCCCAGTAAACATTATTATGTCAAGATCCCAATAAACAAGCCTAGATAATATCTGAAAATGATTCCCTCTTTCCTTGTTATCAAATGTTTCTTGTTGATTCCTACCATTTGCACCAAAATTGAATCCCTTCCTTTCGTTAGAGAACTTTGCACCCAAACATCATAAGGGTTCGGTTGTTGTTGCTATTAGGTTTGGTGAAGAAATTATATATTGCACAAATTCAACACGTTGGGTTCTACCCAAAGAACAAATAGAAGTCAAATAAAACCCTCTAATCATTGCAAGGTCAGCGTTGCGAGACAATGCTTCAGAGTGGGCTAACTCAACTTGTCCAATGTCGAAGAATCATTACCATTTCATTTGGCCTGTTAACAAAGGAAAAACCTACCTCCACCCCTCACTTGTTTTCATTACCATTTCATTTGGCCTGTTAACAAGGTAAACACCCACCTCCAACCCTCACTTGTATTTTGCAATCTTTTTTAGAGAGTAAATGAATATATGTAACTTGAGTTTGAATTTTTCGGGCTGTCGGGAATCAACCTAGCTTGAAGATGTTGGTGGGCATTAATATCACCTCCACCTACCCACAACTTGGATTTTGAAAATTTTATCGGCACAACAGTGTGGAAAAGCCAAAACAACGTGCAATCAAGATAACTTCTGTAGATTCAGGCATGGATTTCACTAGTAGTTGTTTATTATAACCCGCCATTTTAGAATTTATGCAAGTGTCAATTTTATTATTATTATTATATTATATTATATAATGTAAAATTATGTGAGATTCTAGTTAAAAGGTTTTAGAGATTTTGTTTAAAAAGTTGTGTAGATCATGTCATAAGGGAAAAAAAAATTAATTATTATTATATTAAATTAGATTTGGATTGAATAAATTAGTAATAATTTTTAAGAAACATTGTAGATATATCTCTCTAAAATATATTAATATGATAGTTTGTTTTGTTTAAAATTATAAAAATTCCCAAAATATATAAGAGAAGAAAAATAAATAAAGAAGAAGAGATTAAAATATATAAAGTTATTAATAAAATTGGAATAAATAACTTTTTACTTTGTTACCTAATTCTCAATATTTACTTATTAAATCTAAAATATCTATGATAAAATGAATCCCAATCTAAAAATACAAATTTATATTTGAGATTGTGAGTACTCGCTCATTGTAAAACTATTTATTTCAGCAAAACAATTTAATATATATAATATGTGCTTAGAACAATTTTTTAATATATATAAAATCAGCTAACAACAATTTTTTTTTAATATATATAAAATGTGTTAACAATATCTGGAAATAATTTATCAAAAAATATGATAGCCACTTAAATTATTGACCGCCATGGTAAAATTGATAGAATCTAGTTTTTTTCCAAACAAAAAAATGACAGAAAAAATGTTTGAATTTTGGTTTTGATGATGGAAATGGCTTCCCCACCATCAAAATCCCTTGTAACATCCTAAATTTTAAAACTTAGTAACTGTAAGGCAAATTTCCAAAAAATACTATTATTTTCTAGGCTAAATTGAAACCTCCCTCTTTAAACTACTAGTCCTATGCCACCTTTATGTGTTTAAACCTGTAAACCACCCATTAGAAACTATAATAGGTAACTTAGACTATTGATGATCACATTTATGTTTCCCGCAAAATTCTTATTCACACATATGTCATTCTATGGAAGATCAAATTTCAGGGGTGGTTTGATTGAACCAACTCACTTACAATGTACTCCACTAGATTACGGTGTGTGTACGTTGTACCAACTCCTTGTCAGCCTCCTTGACTCTTGTACACACATTAACTTCAAATAAAAATCAGACTTGAATTGAAAAAGGAGTTACAGCTCACAAGTGAGTACTTCAGCTCGAGACTGCACTCAAACAAAAAGAACTCTCTCCATTCACTCCACTATTCATGAATGAAAGATTACATCATTAAGTACAATAGGAAGTTGCAGCAAACTCCTAAACTCTAGGAACAAATCCTAAACTAAGGAGATACGTTACAACTTGTGTAACCATTTCTCCATTAATACAAAATAATATTAATTATTTTCAACTTCCCCCCTTATTGGAGAAAGGATTATCCTGAACTTCTAACATCCCTCTAAACAATTCAAACTTTACACGCCCAAGAGGCTTCGTAAAAATATCAGCCATGTTATCACAAGTTTTACAATATTCAACACATATTTCTTTTGACTATAGTTTCTCTCTAACAAAATGAAATTGAGTATCGATGTGCTTGGTATTTTTATGAAAGACTAGATTGTATGCAAGCTTGATGGTACTCCGGTTGTCAGTTTTGATAATAGTTGCTTCTTTCCGCTCTTCTCTTGCATCTTTGAGAAGCCTTCTCAACCAGATAGCTTCACATGTGGCTACACACAATGCTTGGTACTCAACTTCACATGAAGATAGAGCTACAGTGCTCTACTTTTTTCCGCTCCATGCTATGACCCTAGATCCAATGCTGAATGCGTAACCTGTGATAGATCTTCGATCATCCAAGTTACCCGCCCAATCAGAATTTGAAAAAACCTGCTAGAATAACATCAAAAGTGTCAGTGTACAAAATTCCATAATTACTAGTACCACTAAGATACCTCAACACACTTTTTGCTGTGACCCAATGACTTTCGAGTGGTTTTGACATGAACTGGCTCAACACACTCACTGAATATGCCAAATCTGATCTAGTTTTAGTCATATATATCAAATTGCCAACTAGCTGTCTATACATAGTGGCATCCACCTCTTTAGTACCATCGTCACTGCTCAACTTTAAATTCTGTTGTAACGGTGTTGCTGCTGATCTGCACTGCTCCATTCTCAACCTTTCCAGTAAGTTTCTCGCATACTTCCCTTGAGTAAGAAAACTTTGTCCAGAATCTTTCCATACCTCCAATCCCAAGCAATAATGAAGGTTTCTGAGATCTTTCATCTTAAACACTTGTGACATTTGCTGTTTGATTTCTTTGATCAGATTGTTAGCATTCCCTGTTATGATCATATCATCTACATACAAAGAAATCAAAATAATTTGCCTCTGTTTATTAAAATTGGTATACAGATTTGGATCGTTCAAGCTCCTATGAAAGCCATGCTGTACAAAAAATGAATCAATTTTCTCATACCATGACCTGGGTGCCTGTTTTAAACCATAAAGTGCCTTTTTCAATTTACACACAAGATGTTCCTATCCCTTTTTCACAAAACCTTCAGGCTGTACTAAATAAATTTCTTCTTTAAAGTCACCATTCAGAAATGCAGATTTAACTTCTAGCTGGTGTAGCTGCCATTTGTGTTTTGTAGCTAAGGAAACTATCATTCTAATGGTGTTTAGTTTGGCTATAGGAGCAAAGGTGTCATCGAAATATATTCCCTCTTGCTGTGAGTAATCCTTTGCTACCAGTCTAGCTTTAAGTTTCTCTACACTCCCATCTTCATTTATTTTTGGTTTATACAGCCATTTACATCCTATGGGGGTTTTACCTTCAGGCAATTCAACCAAATCCCAAGTATGGTTTCTATTTATTGATTCTATTTCTTCATACATTGCAGTCCACCATGCATCAGATTTACTTGCTTCATCATAATTTGCACGTTCTACAATGTTTACAATCTTTGACCTTAATGCATAGTCTTTCAATCTAGAAGATAATCGAGTCTTCCTACCTGATCTCCTTGGTAGGGGACTTACCTTAACTCTCTCTATTTCAACCTTTTCTAAACTTGCATCATCATTGATTACATTATCTGTTACTTCTTCTTCTTGTTTCTGCTCCTGCTCTTCATCTTCCTCACTGTTTTCTTCTATTAGCAATGGAATGTGGCAATCACTGTTAGAATCCTCCTTCCCTTCTTCAACCTGTTCATGAAATATGACATCTCTGCTTGCAAAAACCTTTTGAGTCACAAGATTATATAACTTATATGCCTTCAACTCAGTGCCATATCCAACAAATATTCATTTTAGGGCTTTGGGATCTAACTTCTTCCTATCTGCCTATGAGCATAAGCTTTTGACCCAAATATTCTTAAGTGACTCACTGTTGGTTTGAATCCAAACAATGCTTCAAAAGGGATTTTGAAGCCTAAACATCTAGTAGGACTCCTATTCTTTAAATACACAACAGTGTTAATAGCTTCTGCCCAAAGACCATTTGATAGACCCTTACTTTGAAGCATGCTCCTTGCGCACTCCAAAAGAGTTTTGTTCTTCCGTTCTGCCACTCCATTCTGTTGTGGAGTGTGGGGCACTGTAAACTATTGCACAATCCCATGCTGCTTGCAAAAATCCATGAACTCTCCCAACCTGTATTCTCCCCTTTGATCTGAGTGGAGAATTTTTATCCTTTTTCGTGTTTTTTTTCTACCATGGATTTAAACTCTTTAAAATACTGAAAGGCTTGAATCTTTTTACTCAGAAAGTATATCTATGAAAATCTAGTGCAATCATCTATAAATGAAAGAATGCAATATGCTCCTCCTAATGACCTAGTTTGCATAGGTCGGTAGATGTATCTATGCACCAGTTCTAAAATATCTCTTTCCTTTCTATTGACATGTAAAGGGAACTCTTCCCTATGCATTTTTCCTAATGCACATCCATCACAATCCAGCTTAATATTATGGAGAACAGGGAGTCCATCAACCATATATTTTCTCTGAAGTAAGATGAGGTCTTGCAGGTTAATATGGCTGAATCTCTGATGCCAGAGATCTTCAAATCTCAATCCAACTGCAACCATTGCTTGTTGTGGCATACTCTTCACATCTAGTCTGTACAGGTTCCCCACGCGCACTCCTGTTGCAACTGTTTCCATCTGGCTATCCTTAATTACACAGTTAGTCTTAAAGAATTGAACTTGAATGTCTTGATTAGTAATGATTGAGACATAGACCAAATTTTTCTTAATTCCTGGAACACACAATACATTTTTAAGATGTCTAATGTCCCCGCTATGTAATTTTACAGGAATGTCACCATATCCTTTGATCTCATATCCAGTATCATCTCCTAAATAGATTTTCGACCCACATGAAGTTTCTTCAAAAAATTCAAACCATTCCTTCTTACCAGTCATATGTGAGGATGCACTAGAGTCGACATACCATATGTCGTCCTCATCTCCCTTTAAAGCTGAAAGAGCACAATCGACTATAAATAGTCGAAGTTCGTGGCTATGGTCTTCTTCTTCCTCAACAAAGTAACTCTTATTCTTTCTCTCTTTGTTTCTTCCTTCGTATGCCTGCCTCTTATAACAATCTTTAATCTCATGACCAGGTTTTCCACAATAAAAATATTTCTTGATGGGAAAATTATTAGCAGACATACCTTTAAATGGTCTCTTCTGAAATGTGTTGGCACCTTTCTGTTGCTGCTGCTACGGTTGTTGATGATGCTTCCCTCTATACTATCTCCTTTTTGCCATCAGAGCAAGGTCATTGCTCTTTGATTTCAAATTTTGTCATCTCTCTTCTTCCTGTAGCAGAATCCCTCTCAACTCTTCAAACGCAGGGGATTTCTCCCTTGCTGAAAGCCTTGAGATGAACACCTGGTATTCATCAGTCATTCCGTTCAATGTGATCATGACCAGATCTGAATCGGAAACTTTCTCTCTGATATCTCCCAATCTATCCTTCAGATCTTTAACTCTAGCAATGAATCCAACAGTGGACTCATTCTCCTCCATCTTCAATGCAAACATCTTGCCTTTGAGTGACACGACACGGTTTGTATTCTGCGTTTGATATAGGTTTTTGAGCGTCGTCCAAATGTCAGTGGCTGATTTACAGTCTATAATATGTGGAATAACATTTTCCTTGACGGATATCTTCAATATGACCTTTGCTTTTGTCCCCCTTTTATCCCAATCTTTCTCTTCTGCAGTTGATCCTCGTCTCAGCTCATTTCCTATAACAATCGACAACACATTTGCGCTTTCATGTAAAGTCTGCATCTTGAATTTCCAGTTGATGAAATTCAATCCATCAAGTTTGCCAAACTCGTGGAGGGACGATTCTATACTGTTATTCATATTGGACTAATAAAAATGTTTGATCCTCTGATAAAATGTTTATCCAACTGAACACTTTCAGGTCACAAAAAAAACACCATATACCAGATCCAAACCTCTTTTTTGCTGAAGAAAAAAAAATTGTACCTTCAATGAGCCACCACTAGGCAAGTCCGATCTGATGCCATCGAACAAATCAGGAACTCCAATGCGCCACCACCAGGCAAGTCCGATCTGCTGCCACCGAACAGATTAGGAACTCCAATGCACCACCACCAGGCGAATCCGATCTGCTGCCATCAAACATATCAGGAATTTGAATGTGCCACCACTGGGAAAATCTGATTTGTTGCCACCGAGCAAATTTGAAGCTTCAAAGTGCCACCATCGGGCAAGGCCGATCTGCAAAAAAAAAAATTGTAGATCTTCCAAAGAGAAAGAGGTTGGCGGTTCTCAACAGCGAAAGACCCGCGCCAGAAATGGTAGGTGCTTCTCGACAGTGAAAGACCCGCACCAGAAACAAAATCGATGCGAGGCATGAAATTGGCGCACTTAAGGCTTGATTTTCCGCACCAATAGCATTTTCTGGCGCGTTGGCGCGACTATCCTTCTCAAAACTACGCCAAGTGGCACGATTGTTCCTTAAAAAACTGTGCCAGCTCTTTGTTCCGCTAAAAAATGGAGCGACTGTTCCCATCAAAACCGCGCCAACCCTTTCTTACACTTAGAGATGATCAATCATCTAATACCTGTGCTAGAGGTGTTACTGTAGTCCACCTGATCCTAAGAATCTTCTGTATACTCCACTGCCACTACAATTATGTACAAGGATGCATCCCTAAAGAATAGAAAAATTAAGGTTGTCCCTACTCTGTGCTCTAATACCAGGATAAAAATTAGACTTCAATTGAAAAGGGAGTTACAACTCACAAGTGAGTATTGCACCTGGAGATTGCACTCAAACAAAAAGAACTCTCTCCGTTCACTCTACTATTCATGAATGAAAGATTACATCATTCAGTACAATAGGAAGTTGCAACCGAACTCCTAAACTCTAGGAACAAATCCTAAACTAAGGAGATACGTTACAACTTGTGATACCATTTCTCCATTAATACAAAATAGTATTAATCATTTTCAACCACTTCAAACTGCTTTACACCAAAAAATATTACCATTTATGACTGGCCCACCATGATCCAAATGTACTCTCTGTTTATAAATAAGTTAATAATGTACCAAACAACTCTTGTTTGTTTTTGTTTTTTTTTAGACAGTACAGAATCTAATATAAATTGGTACAATATATAATAATAACATATCATCTACAATATATGTCACTGCTAGGTGCATAAGTTCATGG
>APFE030704980.1:50493-66305 GCA_000404065.3 Pinus taeda | reverse complement strand
GATGTATATGTTTTGCCATGTTTTTCAACGATATGGTACAGTTACTATTGTATGTATAAGTTCTGCCATGTTTAGATAATTTAAATTTAAAAACTTATTATAGCTTAATTTTTAAATAGAATTAAAATTAAAATTTTATTATTGAAGTTTTCATGAAATTTTCATAACCAAATTTCATGAAATTACTAGATAAAAGCAATGTTTAACCAAAACAAATTCATATTTATAGTGGAGGACCAAAAATGTATAACACACCATCTAGAAAACGAACACCATCAAGGTCTTTGGTACTGTAGTGCGGGTGTTGTGCACCCATGTCTTTTCTGCTGGAGTGTGGTTGGTTGGCAGACAGACATGTATTATGATGTTTGGTATTGAGTGTTGTGCTTTGGGAGATTAAACTAGAGGGTCTCTTTTGTTTATATTTATGTGATTAGGTACCCGTCTTAAGGTGTTTATACTATACTATTTCTGAATTTGAATCATTGAGAGGAATTACATGTTCTTAGCCAATAAACCAAGTCAAATTGTATGAAATGGAAATACAGTATATCAAAACCATACTTCCCCATACAAAATAATCATATTTTTAAAATTAAATAAAATTTATAAAATATTAATGTAAATTACCGAGAAATTTAGTTTCAAAAATCTAGAGGGCAACATATCTTGAAGAATCCAATGCTAGTTCAGACCATTGTGCAAAAGCTAAGAATTAGGAATACCGATATTGTGTTGGAGATAGGGCCTGCGATAGGGAACTTGACAATCAAGTTGTTGGACGTAGCCAAGATGGTAATAACAGTCTAGTTGGATACTCACATGGTGTTCGAATTGCAGTTCAGGGTACAGGGTACTAGGAATGTTATTCAGGTGCAGGTCATTCAAGTATTCTCAAATGTGAACGGCTTTATTTCTATTTGTGTAGCGAATATTCCTTATGAAATATCTTCTCCCTTAGATATTTGTAATATTTTTATTATAAATTTATTGAATATATAATTAATAAAAAATTTATCATTATTTATATTTTTAGTCGTTTTGACTTATTAAGCCAATCCAACTATAGTGATTTTGGAATGCTTCTTTGAGTATTCCTTGATCAGAGAAACAAGATTTTGAAGAATGACAATTACACTCTCTTTTCTTGAGTTAGTTAGAACACATTGGTCTTAGTAGACATTAATCATCTTTATCATCATTTAAATGTGATATAATTATTGCAAATTGATCTTAAATCTAGAATTATCAAACATTTATTGATGTCAAATTTCTTTAAATATTTTTTTATTTCCATTTAAGTTTTCATTAAAGTGAAATTTCTTAAGTGCATTTTTCATTTTCTCTTGCTCCCTCCTCTTTCTTTTCCCTTGCCATGGGAGGCCATCGAGGTTCGCAAGGCTGTCCTTGCGAAGGTTCAACTAGTTTGAGCCCTAACTCCTTATACCCTAACCTTGTTGGGGACATGCAAAGAAAAACAAAGAAAGAGAAAACTGTTGTGATACCACTGATATGGACTTATGCAGGAATGTAATAGAATAAAAATGTAAACATAAACACAAAGATGCAAAATAATTAAAACTTCATTTCATTAATATCAAAGAAATTAAATATGCTTACATACAGAATGAAAATAAACTAGCTCAGACAATGGTAGCTTATTTGTGAGAAGCGATGTGGTGGCTACATGCCTCTGAATTGTGTTACAATGAGGCTCAACAACCTATTTGTTATTGAGAAACAATGGAAAATTCTAAACATCCAAAAAAAATAACCCTAGGAGATGAAGTGGAAAAACTATGGGCTATGTTGGGGTAAATTGGTACATCAAATTCCGAGGGTCATAACTTTGGCACACGATTTCCATTTAATATGCACAATTCCTCGTTAGAAATATCTATCTGACTATAAATTTTGACTAGAAAAGTCAGTTATAGTCCTACATCTTCTTGTGTTTCCAAAAAAACATTGTTTAGGACCTTAAAACTACTCTAGAAGTTCATGATCCGAAAAACTGCCAAAAATAGTAAATTGTGCTAAAATTACGGAAACTAAAAGATATAATGGTACAATGGTGGGGTTCCAAGTGGAATAGGTGGGTGACCACCAATATGTAGCTCGATCAACATCCTTAAAGTCCTCTATAAGCATCCACTGTAAAGTACCAAGGGATAATAAATATCTTGAATTGTATTTATTTATTTAGAAAATTCATAAATGTTTACAACCATGAGAAAGAAGTTGTAACATACATTATTTTCTTAATCGTTGTGAATACAATTCTAACCAACTAGTAGAAAAAATGAACTAGGAGAAGGAGAGTGTTGTTGAAGACAGAAAGATATACAAGAATAGAGAAAAGATAAATTCTACAATAATTGTGGTGAATCCTTTGGTAGACTCTTAGATTTGCTGGAATAAATAATGGGCCATTTGGTTTTGGTGAATCTCAACATCGAGGCCACAAAAATTCCCTCTCTCCTCATAGTCTTCAAGACTATCCTTATCGTGTCTTGAATAATGTTTTCCAACCTCCTTTAATGTAATTATTTTCCAAGAATAGAATGGAAGCTCAAGTGTTTTCAAGCAAGTCGACACCTTTAGTCACTAGGTGAACCAATGAGAATAATTTAAGAGAATTTTCTATTATCACTCCTACTAATCTCTTAAATTTGGAACATTTTCATTAAAAAACCATTCCATTGGATTTTTTCAAACTCATAAGTTGTTGAAAATCACGGGGGTTGAACTTTTCCAATGCGTCATGGAGTTCTTCAACTAACTTAGAAATGAAATCAAATTCTTTAGAAACACTAGACAATCAAACCCCCAATTTGATGATGAGTTATGACAAACTGCTAAAATATGTTTGATGTAGCCATGTATGTCCAACTATACATGCTTTCCATAACAATTTCTTACCAAAATAAATTCTAACTCCCCTATATTTTATGTATTCAAATTTTTAGCTATATAAATTTGCCCAAAAATTGAGATGGACATTAACATAGTGTAAAAAAGGAAAAGGAGTTGTTGCGTAAAGAACTGATGCTACTTTGGGACTTCAAAGTTCTTGAACTATCTCCTTTTCTAAATAGAATTTTGATTGGCAACTCAAGGTTCAAAAGATCATGATACTTCAAATTGTCAATTTCTAGCACCAAAACCACTTAGAAGACATGAAATTTTGTTGGGTAGTGGAATTTTTTGGAGTATGGGAATCCCTGCCAAATAAAATAAATAAACTTTGGAGTTTATTTGCAAAAGAAGATTGTGTGTTTTAAAATGAGTATTAGTTGGGCTTGCTCCGATCCAATTGAAAACCACCACTTCTGAATTAACCAACACTTGGCACTAATACGTGAGTGTTGCTTTGAAAATTACAATAAAGTGAAGTGAACAAGTTTACTTGAACTTGAAGAAGGTTTCTACATATCATGGAGAAGCTTATCAAATCCTACCATTTTGGTGTTAAATAAACTCATCTCCCTCTTAACAATTTGTTGAAAATACAACCCTCATTTACCATCATCATTGTTAGACAAACAAATTGAAAACCAATTCTAATGTATTATTAATGATGATGTCAAATAATGATGTACATTGTATACATATAAATACATAAAGAAATCGTTGATTCAGTTTTCGGGTCTTTCTGGACTCCAATAACTAATCACCATAACTCACACTAACTGAAATCATAAACTGAGGATTAGGTGTTTAACATTCCCTCCTATTCTGAAGGGATGTATCAAAGTCGAAGAATGAGAGTTAAAAATGAAAAAATGCATCTTACCAAAGAGTTGAATGTCTCTCAGAAATGGTTTTCAAGGATGATCACAAACCAAGGATGGTAGATTTTAAGAGAAAACTGCAAATGATTCAAAATATTGGAGAACTCAAGGTCTTGACTGATAATGATTTAAAGATGACTATCAACTCTAGAACTATCATAGCAGTTCCTAAAATAAACCAACTTTGGAACTATCAAAATAGTTCCTAAACAATTCCTATTTTTGCATCTTCTACTAGTGGAAGTATTCCTTCACAAATCTCAGCATGCCAAAAACATGAAATCATGCTCATTCTCGTATAGTATGTGAATTTTTTGGAGTACATGAATCCTTGCCAAATAAAATAAATAAACTTTGAAGTTTATTTGCAAAAGAAGATTGTGTGTTTTAAAATGAGAAGTAAATGGGCTTGCACCGGTCCAATTGAAAACCACCACTTCTAAACTGACCAACACTTGGCACTAATACATGAGTGTTGCTTTAGAACTTATAATAAAAAAAAGAGGAGAAGTTCTTGAAGAATGTTTTTACATATCATGGAGAAGATTATAAAATTCTATCATTTTGGTGTTAAATAAACTCATCTCCCTCTTAACAATTTGTTGAAAATACAACCCTCATTTACCATCATCATGTTAGACAACAAATTGAAAACCAATTCAAATGTATTATTAATGATGATGTCAAAGAATGATGTACATAGTGTACATATAAATACATAAAGAAATTGTTGATTCAATTTTTGGGTCTTCTTGGATTCCAATAACTAATCACCATAACACACACTAACCCAAATCATAAACTAAGGATTAGGTGTTTGACATTCCTTCCTATTTTGAAGGGATGTACCAAAGCCCAAGAATGAGAGTTAAAAATGCAAAAATGCACCTCAACCAAGAGTTGAATGTCTCTTAGAAATGGTTTTCAACGATGACTACTAACCAAGGATGGTAGATTTTAAGAAAACCACATATGATGTAAAATATGGGAGAACTCAAGGTCTTGGCCAATAATGATTTAAAGATTACTATTAAGTCTAGAACTATCATAACATTTCCTAAAATAAACCAATTTTGGAACTATCGAAATAGTTCCTGAACAATTCCTATTTTTGCATCTTCTACTAGTGGAAGTGTTCCTTCACAAATCCGAGCATGCCAAAAACATGCATCATGCTCATTCTCATATAACATAAATAAAATAATCTTTGTCTACAACTTCGAATCTGCTTTATAAACTCAAACACTAGGTTGAAGCAATAATATTTGATTATCTATTTCCAATTCTTGCTTCACAAACCCGACCATCAATTTTATCAATTCCCCCTTGTAAGGTACAGGGTGAGAATATGTGGTACTCTTCACTGCAATGCTAGTCAATATTCTAGAACATATCCAGTGCTATGACATGTAAATATTCTTCGCAGTTTTAAACCAATTCCAAGAAGCAATTCATCCAAAATTTATTTTCTGTGCAATAATCTTATGCTTGAAATATTTATTTGAATGATGATTCTTCTTTCCACAATGTTCAGAAAGATGAAGATCATAACAGTGATGTTTCTCATGTCCAATTCTGTCACAATATTGACATATTCTAATTTGTTATGGGACAACATCATCCAGAAATATGGCACTATGAAACAATATAGACTTTTAAAAATCAGAAACATGAAATAATACATCTTTATCAAATCCCACACAAGTTTTATTTTTGTTGTGCATGTTTTCTTCCTAAGGTCTAAAGAATGTTTTGGGAATTGTAGTTTTCACATCCATATGCAAATGACCCTTACATACCCTTGATTTTTTGGTGCACTAAACTCCTCCATTATCATTTTCTAATTGATGATCAATCTGTGAGTTGTTCTGAACAAAAATAGGTTCAAAATCACAACCGATCTTTAGTTCTCGTAGTTCATCCTTTTGTTACTACGAATGTATTTGGAGAAATCAAATGTCTATTGTGCATTTTGCAAATAATTTCTAATGTCAGACATGTTTTCCTTGCTAATTTGAATTGTCTTATGAACAATAGAAAAAACAAAGTATTTAATAACTCTAACAAATCATTGAGTTTTGTCAATTTCTCCAACTTCCTATCAGAAAAAGCCTTGCAATCAACCTTGAAAAGAGCATTAGCCCTTACTTACAATGCAAAATCAACTAAAAGATGAACAAGAACTTGTACAATATTCAAAATGTTAAGGTAAAACAAGTCTTCAAAATCAGAATAAACACCCTTATACAAAGTTTTATTTTTTACAGATTTCACTTCTCATTAACCATCATTAGATAATTCTTGAGGTTTAAAACATGGCTAATAAGTAATATTATAAAATAATGGTGGAAAAAAAAATAAGATTACCTTTAGAGGGAAAATAGAAAAAACTACATTTTCAACTAGTATTTTCAAATTATCTCTCTATGGGTTTACTTAAGTTTAGAGTGGAAGCAGTCAATGGATGAAGAATTCAATTTTTCATGCAAGGAGTACCCATGTTGCATACTTTTGATGGACCTTCTTGCTACACGAAGATTGAGAAATAAATGAAAAAATATGATTGCAATCAAATTTTTCATGTATTTCTCATTTTTCGTGTAGCATATTCCATCGAAACATGGGCATCCCTTGGATGAAAAAAATAGTTTTTTTTTTTGTTTAAATAGTGAATCATTCCCCATGGTTGACATTATCATCTTAAATCCTATTGGTTTTTATAAAGTTGATTTTGGTTGTACAATTTTGTTTTGAAACCTATTTTACACCTCAAAATTTCTCTAATATATAACACCAAAATAACTAAGTCTCAAATCAAGTAATGCTCCACTCTCAATATTATTCCAATCACAATTTACTCAACTAAAAACAACAAGATGCCAATGTGATTTATAAGCAAAATGAAATCCAAGGTGACCATGTGAGTGTACGTTGGAGTTGATCAGTTGTTGTAGAACGTACAGCGAAAAGAGGACATGAATTCACATAGTCCATTTTTTCATATACCAAGCAGTGAAAATTTCAATTGCTTTGTAATATCCTCCCTCTCTTGCAGATCAATTCTAGTAGTCGCTTTGAATGTCACAATTGGATGATGTACCCACCAAATCACTTTGGAGAACCACAAAAGGATTCATTATGCGCAAATTTTGATAACCAATGAAATGTCATCTCCCTGTTTTTACGTTCTATATAACTTTTTTTTGGTATGTAATGAATCCATATAAAAGTAGCCACTGCTATTGGATAGCTTTTCGTCTCACTTACAAACTTGTCGCTCCAATATTCACCATATTAGTTCACGGTGAGGATCTATTTCTTGTGGTCGAGCAAGACCATGTTCAAGCCTTATAAGCTTCTGAAGTTCTTCTCCAATTGAGAGCTAGAAAGACCATGTTCAAACCTTATAAGCTTCTGAAGCCGCAAGTCTACTGAAGCCTCTTCTTCAAGATGCGTAGATGGAGAGTAGGAGGATTCTAGCTCTCAGGATTCGTGATTGCTTCGGAATTTTCAGTAGATACGAGATCAGATTCAACAGTTCGAGAAGAGACTTCAGTTATGACTTTACAATCAATAGCAGAGAAAGAGCGTAACAGATTTTCCATAATTACGAACTATACCAAAGATTGACTAAAGTAGCATTTATCTACTCAGAAATTATAGAACAAGAGCTTTTCGAAGGCTTCCTGGCTAGCTTTAGACTCTATCTGTAGTTTATAACTCAGGACTAGAGCAGGGCTCTAATACCATAGAAAGATGATGGACTCTGTAACTTACTTGAATATAGCACATAAAAGATGATGGACTCTATAGCTTACTTGAATATCTGAAGAGTATGTTGAAATTACTTACACCATCCACTATATGCACAAGAAATACAAGGACATACACGACTCCTCCGGTCTTCAACTCGCTTTACAATCCTGACTTAAGGCGATCTTGGAACAAACTGTCCTCAGACAGGCGGCCCAACAAGCTTCAGAATTAATTCAAATAAAGATGTTACATACCAAGTTATGCCTCAGAGAAGAGCTTTCTAGTCTCTGGTCTCTTAAATCACAGATTACACACACTCTTTCACACACATACCCTCACTTTTTCACCCATTGATGTATATACATACACACAAGACTCATACTTATAGATCTAAAACATATGAGAATTATTGAAGGTCCTATCAGATATTACTAGTCCAGACGGTGTATGTTCAATATTCTTGAGTACAATAATAAAAAAGAAAACACACTACCAAGGTCCTATCAGACTTTGGTCACTATCATAATCTGAATTAGGATCATGTGCTTCGGATGAGGAAGAAGGAAGTTTTTGTTTTAACCCAGATTGATTTAACCATTTCAAATATTCATTTTCCCATGTGGGGTCATGTTGCTCTTGAGCATCTTGGTACAGATCTACGAAAATGGTTTCTTTTTCATCGGATACCTTCTCTTTTCCTTTCACTGTAGTTGCTTTTTCTTTTGTCGTGACTGTAGAATATTCTCCTTTTAGTCGTGCCCGTGAATATTGTCCCGTATCAAACTTTATTGTGTCAGTCGTAACATAGAGATTCTTTTGTGGGAATATATATTCATTATCAGCTTTGGTCCACCTATTAACATAGGAAAATGGGTCTATCTCTATGTGAAGGAAGGAATCCTTTTTACTTTTACAGAAATCAGGCATTGTCTGAATTGACATTTCCACTCCATATAATAATTCCCACTTGAAAATTTGGAACATGCTGACAAAGCTTTCTATGGCACATTGGATCCACAACTTGTAGTTATGATTGATATTCTCTTGTTGTTGCCACCCTAATTCAAAAATGATTGATGAACATACCTTTGTAGTCAATAAGAGATTAATCAAACAAACTACATCATCAGTCCATTTTCCGGCCATAACACTAATAGTAATTAATGCATTTTGATTAATCAGTAATTTGATTACTCCAAATCTTCCTTGAAGTGTCTCTAATGTTCTGATCATAGACAACTTTTTAGGCAACTTGAAGCTATGGAATTCCTTGAGCGAAAGACTGATCTTCTTGATTTCTTCACTATTGTTGGCTATCATAGATGCAACAACTCTTTCAGGTCCATATACTTGTGCAAAAGGATTTGGGATAATAGGATTTCTGAACTCTAAGCTCTAATAGTCCCATGGTGTTGAGAAAGTTCTCAGATATTGTAATGTCCTTTCAACACATTGAGAAGCTCTAGTTTGTGGCTTCTTTTGGCAATGGCCATCTCTTATTTCCTAGTCTACAAATGGTTCAAACAGTTCATATTGAGGAAATCAATCTGTTCCTGCAAAATTCTCATCATTTCTTTGCAGAAATGCAGCATAAAAATTTTTGAAGTAAAGCTTTACCTTCATATTTGGCAGAGGATATACCTTTACCAATTCTTCATCTAGACCCAACAAAACACCAACATTCTTGGGCTATCAAGCTTGAAATCTCTGTATCAATTGATTTCTTCGCATTCTCATTCCAATAACATTTTTAATTTCTTCTGTCACATCACCAAGAACTATTTCAAGAATCTGAAATCCTTTTACAAAAGTTTCAAGATTATCATCTGCAGAAGTTTTTCCTGGAATTACAAAAAGATCAGTTCTCTGGTTATGAACATGGGCCTTGTTCCTTTCTCTGGTAAGAGAGTCAGCCAAATAATTTGAGATTCCTGGAACCCATTCAACATCAAAATCATACATTTGAAACCATATCTGCCATGCCAATAATCTACCTCTTGTGAGTTGTTTTGAGATTTTGGCTGATAAAAAATACTTGAAATTCATTGATTCCATTCTTATCAAGAACTTGGCAGGGGCTAAATATAACTCAAATTTCTGTATGCCATTGAAAATGGTAAGAGTTTCTTTTTTCTGCTAGAAAATAATTTTTCTGATGACTTAAAAATTCTCCAGATGCATATGCACATAAACTTTCTTCTCCCTTATCCTCCTTTCTTTCAAAAATGATGGTTACCCAAAAATTATCAGATGCATCAGTTTGAAGAATAAGAAATCCATTACCTGGCGGTTTGAGCTCTGGGAGATGTTTGCATTCAGCTTTTAACAATTGAACTACTGTTGTGGCTTCTGGTGACCATCCAGAATGCAAATGTCGTCGGATTGGAGTAGTTTTTTCTGACAGTCTAGGAATGTATTTGTGCACATAATTTAATATTCTTAGAAATCGTTGAATCAATTTTGTATCATGAAATTGGTTGGGAAATTCAGATAGCTTGGTTAATGCATGGGGTTGCATCTGAATTTTTCCATCTACAACATGAATACCCAAGAAATCAATACTATCTTGGAATAGAAGCATTTTTCATTCTGACAATACAATTCCATGTTGTTTCACTTATTCAAGAAATATCTGTAAATGCTTCAAATGTGATTCAAGATCTTGACCGTGAATCAAAATATCATCAATATAAACAACAATAAAATCATATTTATCGAAAATATAGTCCATTTGCCTTTGGAAGAAAGTTAGAGAATTCTTCAGACCAAATGAGACTACTTTCCATTGGAAGAAACCTATGGGGCATGTAAAATCAGTGTTTTGACGATCTTCTTCTTTGATTTGTATATGATAATAACCAAATTTCATGTCGAATTTACTGAAGATCTTGCTGTTTTGAATTTTTTGCATAATTGTTTCCTGGCAAGGCAGAGGATAATTAAAGCCTTTTGTGATAGCATTCAATGGCTTATAGTTTATCACCATTCGATCCTTTCCTCTGACTATTTCAGAGTGATTTCTTACTAGGAAAGCAGAACAGGAATAATGAGAAGAAATAGGTTCAATCAACTTGAGATTTAATAATTCTTTAATCTGCTATTTTGTTTCTTTTTCATCTGCTGGAGTGCAGGGTATAAGTTTTCCTTTTACCCCGTTGTCATGTAGAGTTACTATTTCTTGCTCGGGAGTTTCTACACTCTAGAATGCTTGAGGATTTTCAGAACAACTTTTCAACAATTCATCATATATAGCCATTTGTTCAAGAGACCAATCAGGATTTCTATTTGCCTTTTTTTTTTGCTTTGTCTGACTCCTTTCTTCATAAATCTGCAATACTTCTTGCCAATCATGTGAAGTATTTTTTGATTTTTTCATACCCACCTTCTTTTGGCTGTTTTCTCTTCTCGCTTCTGAGTTAGACGAAGTCAATCTTGGAACTGAAATTGCTTTCCTTTTTATAATCAGAATGACTTTGTCTTCACTAATTGTAATGGGAAACACAACATTGATAAATGGCATTCCAAGAAACAAACTTGCAGAGGCATCATAGTGCTGGATTGTAGAAAATTTCACAATACTCCCCCCAACTTTTAAAGACACATTGTCAACATAATGAGTGAGATTGACGGAGCCGCCAATGGTCTCAGAAATCAGAATATTTATAGAGGCTTCCATAAACCTTTGAATAAATATGCGTGAGCTAAATTATTAGAACCACCTGTATCAGTGACTGCATCCACAACAATCCATTCTCCTTTTACTTGGACTTCAATAGGAATATAAAGAAGATTGTTTGTTTTAACAATATTTTTGAGAAGAGAGATTTCATTTGTATTAATAGTTGTGGGAACATGCAATGATGAAGATGATGAAGAGATTGTCTTTGGATAAGGGAAAAAAGAATTCATCGTGGATTGTGGAGGCAGAGAATTTAAAACGAACTGTGAATTCTTCGTACCTTGAGTTGTAGAGAGAGAAGAAACAAAAAAAATTGTCTCATCTGAAACATCTTCAGAGGTCTTATCAGTATAATCATCTATGTTGTATTGGTCACTGAAATGCAAGTCAGTTTCATTCTCAAATTCAGAACAATCATAGCAGATATTCATTTTTTGGCTCGTATCAGGGACTGACTCAGTATCTGATGGACAAGCATTGGTTAATATGTACACATTGTTGGCATTATGTTTCTGGTATGGTTATATGTTACAGATGTTGTACTTGATGGCAAAACCCATGGCATGGCTCTCAATATGATGAGAATTAAGAAGTATGCAGGAGAACAGTTCAGAAGATGCGTACCCGCAGGTACGTTGTGCAGGGACCGCGTCCAGACACGCAGGTTACCCATTCATGAGGTGCGTACCCCCAGTGCACACACTTCAAGGCAGTAAAGCGCGCACACGTGGGGTTCCTTATGTTTAACCCTTGGTATTTAGCCAACAGTATTTTGTTATTATGGTTTTGGCCCGTGGTATTGTTTTATATTATTATTATTATTGAGCCCCATGATCCATGATTTGAGGAAGAGCTTGCCTATATAAAGCAAAGGAGATCATTTGGCTTGGGTATGCTTTTGGGTTCAATATCTTAAGATCTAAAATATTGGGTTATTGTTTCAAAAGCTCGATCTATATGAAAGTGAAGTGGAAAGCGAATCTGTGAAGGCTGATCTCTCAAGCACTGCAACTGTGTAAGTGTGGAGGCGCCACAGAAGGCGCAGTGCGAAGGCACCACAGAAGGCGCATTGTGAAGGTGCCGCAGAAGGCGTAGTGTGAAGGCGCCACAGAAGGCGCAGTGCAGAGACACCATAGAGGCACCACAGAAGGCGCAGTGCAGAGGCGCCACAGGAGACGCTACAGAGGCGCCACAGAAGGCGCAGTGCGGAGACTCCACAGAGGTGCCATAGAAGGTGTAGTGCGGAGGCGTCACAGAAGGCGCAGTGCGAAGGCGCCACAGAAGGCGCAGTGCGGAGATGCCACAGAGGCACCAAAGAAGGCGCAGTTCTGAGGCGCGACAATGGATGCCATAGAGGTGCCACAGAAGGAGCAGTGCGGAGACGCCATAGAAGGTGCAGTGCGGAGACGCCACAGAGGCGCCACAGAAGGCGTAGTGCAGAGATGCCACAGAAGGCGCAGTGCGGAGGCGCCACAAGAGACGCCACAGAGGCGCCACCAAAGGCGCAGTGCGGAGGCACCACAGAAGGCGCAGCTGCGGAGGTGCGCGACACCACAGAAGGTGAAGTGCGTAGCAACACAGGCCAGAGAAAAGGAAATTGCATATCTGTCTTAAGATCTTTTGTTGACTGATTTTTTTTGTTGATAAGGTGTTCTGGGTTTAGTTTACTGTTATTGTGGATCTGGTTATCTGGGTGACTTCTGGTACTTGATGATCATTTGATGTTTATGGATCCAGTTTGAAAATTTATGAAAAGTGGTCCTTGAAAGAAAAGAAGTAGGGGTTGTAGCTCCCTTCCAGGAGAGACTGGAAAACGAGAGAGAGTTGTAGCTCTCTGCAGGTTGCAGCCTGCGTACTGGTAAAGGACTGCACCAGTACAAGACCATTGTAAAAGGAGTTTCTAATTTGAAAAGAAGATAGAGACATATTGCAGCAGGTGGTTTTCACCCACATTGGGTTTCCACCTTATATCTGGTGTTCTTTGATGTGACTGTCTGTTTTTCTTGCTCATTATTTTATGGTACTGATATGCAAAAATAATTAAAAGTGTGAATAAGGAAGATTCGTTAAAAGAACTAGATAATAGTGATTCACCCCCCTCTCAGTATTATTTTCAACAATTGGTATCAGAGCAGGTCCTTCTGAAGAAGCTTGATCGCTTGAAGGAAGATCTTTCATCATGAGCAACTACGAGAGGAAAGCATCTATCAGGCCACTGATTTTTGATGGGACAAACTTCAATTATTGGAAGGTAAGAGTTACTGCATATCTTCAATCTCTTGGTACGGATGTTTGGGATATCATAGAGACAGACTACACTTTTCCTTCAGTTACTCCTACAGATGCGGCCGAAAAGAAGAAATATGAAACAAATGCTAAAGCAGTCAATACTTTGTTGGGATGCTTATCTCAAACAGAGTTTGTGAAAGTTATGCAATATAAATCAGCAAAAGAAATATGGGACAAGATTGTCTTGAGCTACGAAGGAGATGAACATGTAAAGCGTGCTAAACTTCAAACTCTCAGGATTCAGTATGAGAATCTCAGGATGTATAATGATGAAAGTGTGGCTAACTACTTTCTTCGGGTAGATGAGATTGTTAATTGCATGAAAAATTTGGGTGAAGAAATAAAAGAGGCTATTGTGTTGAAAAGGTTCTAAGGTCATTGTGCCCCAAGTTTGAATCTAAAGTATCTGCAATTGAAGAAAAGGAAAATCTACGAATTCTTACTATGTCTCAACTACATGGAATTCTAACTGCTTATGAAATGAGAAAGGGAGGTCCATCAGATAGAAGAGAAGCTGCTTTCAAGGCGTCGGGCAAAGGAGATTATTATGAAGCAAGTCACATACCAGAAGAAGAAGAAGAAGAATCAAATTTTGTCAGAAATCTTCAAAGGGGTTCTGGAAGGTTCAGAGGTAAGTTACCTTTTAAATGCTTTGCTTGTGGAAGAGTAGGTCATTATGTTGCAAAATGTCCTTATAAGGATAAAGGAGAGGAACCTGCTAGATGGAACAAGAAACAAGGTGCAAATAAGAAAAGCTACTACACTCATGAAGATAGTGATGGTCTATCAAATAGTGATGAAGATGAACGAGGTAATGAATATAAACTGTTAACGGCATTTGAAGATGATGATTATATGGATGCTATAGATGTGGATAACCTTTTTGAAGAAATTACTAGATTCAAGGGATGTATAGAAGAAAAGATATGATCATTGATACTCTACAATTTCAAATTGATGAAAACGAAAAACATTTTGAAAAGTTAGAAGGTGAAATTGTTGCTCTTAGAAAAGAGATTGAGAAAACAAAAGCTCTAAATCTTAAGTTTGTCAAAGGATCTGAAACTTTGGATGAGATTATCAATGTACAGCGTTCCCCTCTAAACAAGACAGGTTTGGGCTATAATGGAGAAACTTCTCAAGCATCCACTTCAAAAATCTATCTTGATGGAGCAAAAAGGAGTGAGCAAAAGCACAATGGAGACTATCAGATAAAGCAGGGACAAATTACAAACAAAGGCTATCAGGGGCAATCTGTTTTAAGAGTGAACAAAAGCTACAACCAGCCACAGGTAAAGTCTTCTCAATTTCGTTCAAGAGAATAACGATAGAGATTACAATCACTTGGCCGGTAGATTTTATAACCGCAGAAGTTTCTTCAATGGACAATGTTTTTCTTGTCATAAATTTGGTCACAAAGCAGCTCAATGTGTTGCATATAAGACAATCATGAATAGAGAAGCTCAAAAACAAAAAAGTATGACTGGGATTACAAGAAGGACCTATAACAACTTTTCAGCTCTTGAAAATGAAGTTGAATGTTCTATTTGCAATAAATTTGGTCATGAAGATTCTGAATGCAGGAGCAGGTCTCAGCAGAAAAAGGAACAAGCCTCAAGCATCAAAACATGGAGAATAAAGGAACCTCAAACAGAAAGATGTGGGATAACATTTTATGCAGAGGGACAAGAAAATCTATGGTACATTGACAGTGGATGTTCGAAGCATATGACAGGTGACAAAGAAAAACTTGAGTCTTACTCTGCTCTAGAAAAGGGAAAGAAAGTTTCTTTTGGAAATGATACTCCTGCAACTATAAAAGGAAAAGGCATTCCTCGGTTAAAAGAAAAGGTCAAGGCTCGAAATGTTTTGTATGTTGATGGATTGAAGCATAATCTTCTAATTGTCAGCCAGATGTGTGATCAAAGAATCGAGGTAATATTCAGGTCAAATGGATGTCTTGTTCATGATCTTGATACAGGTAAAACAGTGATCAAAGGCAAAAGAACTCCAAATAATCTGTACATATTTGAAGAAGAACAACAACAATGCTATCTGAGTAAGGATGATGAGCACTGGTTATGGCATCGGAGGTTGGTGCATCTAAGCTTTTTACAAATAAGGAAAGCATGCAAATATCAGGCAGTTCGCAATCCTCCAGATATCAAAATTCCTGACAACACCATATGCAAATCATGTCAGTTTGGAAAACAAAGTAGAACTAACTTTCCAGAGAAGGAAGGATCAGCTAGCATGCCTCTTGAGCTAGTACATATAGATACATGCGGTCCTTT
>APFE030704980.1:6317-47245 GCA_000404065.3 Pinus taeda | reverse complement strand
GAAGAACAGTTGCAGAAGCCTCAAGCTATTTGGCATTACTCTCCTCTACCGAACCACAAAATGTGAAAGAGGCATGCAAAGATGAATGTTGGATAAAAGCAATGGTGAAGAACTTGAGCAAATCGAAAGGAACAACACTTGGGAACTGGTTCCTAGACCAAAGGATAAGAATGTTATCGGAACAAAATGGGTCTTCAAAAATAAATTGAATGAAAATGGAGTAATTAGAAACAAGGCCAGACTTGTTTGTAAAGGGTATGCGCAGCAAGAAGGAATAGACTTTGAAGAAACCTTTGTTCCCGTTGCAAGACTTGAGGCCATCCGAATGTTCCTTTCTCTCTCAAGTTTTCAAAACTTCAAAGTATTTCAAATGGACGTGAAATCAGCCTTTCTTAATGGAGACTTGGAAGAAGAAGTATACATTGAACAGCCAGATTGGTTCATTCTTGGAAATGATCCAAATCTTGTATGCAGATTGAAAAAGGCTCTCTATGGGCTCAAACAAGCTCCAAGGGCTTGGTACTATCGTTTGGATAAATATCTTCATCAACAAGGTTTTTTCAAAAGGATCAGCAGATAGAAAATATTTATATTAAAGTGAAAATGACAATATTATAATTATTGTTGTGTAATGTAGATGACATTATTTTTGGCAGAATAGAAGAAGCTATGAGTCAAAGCTTTGCCTTGGTCATGCAGAAAGAATTTGAAATGTCCTTGCTGGGAGAACTGACATTTTTCCTTGGTTTGCAAATCCAACAAAAGGAAGAAGGAATCTTTTTATCTCAAACCAAGTATCTCAAACAGATCTTGAAGAAATATGGCATGGAAGATGCAAACCAGTATGTACACCCATGGTCACAGGATGTAGCCTCAATGCAAATGATGAATCTGCAGCAGTACATCAACCAACCTACAGATCTATGATCGGAAGTCTACTTTATTTGACAGGTACCCGACCAAACATCATGCATGCAGTAGGAATAGTTGGTAGATTTCAGGCAAATCCAAAGGAGACGCATCTTCAGGCAGTGAAGAGAATTTTCAAATATATTCAAGGGACACAAAATTATGGCTTATGGTATCCTAGAGATACAGATCTCACACTTCATGCTTATACAGATGCAGATTGGGCCGGAAGCGTGAATGATAGGAATAGCACAAGTGGTGGTGCGTTCTTTATGGGTTCCAGATTAGTATCTTGGTTCAGCAAGAAACATAGTTCGATTGCCTTATCTACAGCTGAAGCGGAATATGTTGTTGTTGCATCTTGCTGCACTCAACTCCTTTGGATGATGCAGAGCTTGCAGGATTTTCAAATCACTTGTACACCACCGATCTCCATCTTATGCGATAACACAAGTGCAATCAGTATCTCAAAGAATCTTGTCATGCATTCAAAAACCAAGCACATATCAATCAAGTATCATTTCCTCCGAGAACAAGTGCTTGAACAAAAGGTCAAGCTGGAGTATGTTCCTTCTAAGGAACAAGTTGCTGATATTCTCACCAAACCATTGCCCAAGGAGACTTTTGAATACCTCAGGCAAAAGCTGGGGGTTGTTGATGCATCATCTTATTGTTGAGGCTCTTCTGATTGTTGGTTGTACACATGATTCATCTTGGGTATATGCGTACATGTGCTGGGTTGCGGCACAGGTTCAGGGGGAGAATATAATGCATTGTTGGCATTATGGAGGATGTACAAAAGGAGATCATGGGAGTTGGTTTGAATATAGCTGAAATATGTCTCTATCTCTTTCTTTGTCATTAATGGTGTCTGGTGGATTATGGTTCTTCTTTGCAGATCTGGTTCATTTTTAGGGGGAGCATGTTCTTAGGGGGAGCATAACCCTTTTCCCTTGATGTCAAAGGGGGAGAATGTCGCTGAATTTTTTGAGGTTGTAATCAAGTCCAAAGGGGGAGATTGTTGGCATTATGTTTCTGGTATGGTTATATGTTACAGATGTTGTACTTGATGGCAACACCCATGGCATGGCTCTCAATATGATGAGAATTAAGAATTACGCAGGAGAAAAGTTCACAGAATTTTATGCAGAGAAAAGTTTATTTCATGTGGGAAAACTTACCTTTGGTCCATGGTAGTTAGTCCTTGGAATTTGAACCTATGGTTTTTGGACCATGGCATCTCGACAGTCATGTTGATCCCTAGTATTGAGTTGATGGTATTGGTTTGTTATGGTTTTGGCCCATGGTATTGTTTTATTTTATTATTATTATTGAGCCCCATGATCCATGATTTGAGGAAGAGGTTGCCTATATAAAGCAAAGGAGATCATTTGGCTTAGGCATGCTTTTGGGTTGAATATCTTAAGATCTGAAATATTGGGTTATTGTTTCAAAAGCTTGATCTATATGAAAGTGAAGTGGAAAGCGAATCTATGAAGGGTGATCTCTCGAGCGCTGCAGCTGTGGAAGTGTGGAGGTGCCACAGAAGGCACAGTGCGAAGGCGCCACAGAAGGCACAGTGCGAAGGCGCCACAGAAGGCGCAGTGCGAAGGCGCCACAGAAGGCGCAGTGCGAAGGCGCCACAGAAGGCGCAGTGCGGAGATGCCAAAGAGGCGCCACAGAAGGCGTAGTGCGGAGGCGCCACAGGAGACGCCACAAAGGCGCCACAGAAGGCGCAGTGCAGAGACGCCACAGAGGTGCCACAAAAGGCGCAGTGTGGAGGCGCCATAGAAGGTGCAGTGCGGAGACGCCACGGAGGCGCCACAGAAGGTGCAATGCAGAGGCGCCACAGGAGATGCCACAGAGGTGCCACATAAGGCGCAGTGCGAAGACGCCACAGAGGCACCACAGAAGGCGCACTGCGGAGACGCCACAGAAGGTGCAATGCGGAGACGCCACAGAAGGCGCACTGCGGAGGCGCCATAGGAGACGCCACAGAGGCGCCACCGAAGGCGTAGTGCGGAGGCGCCACAGAAGGCGCAGCTACGGAGGTGCGCGATGCCAAAAAAGGTGAAGTGCGTAGCGACGCAGGCCAGAGAAAAGGAAATTGCGTATTTGTCTTAAGATATTTTGTTGAGTATTTTTTTGGTTGATAAGGTGTTCTGGGTTTAGTTTACTGTTATTGTGGATCTGGTTATCTGGGTGACTTACTGGTACTTGATGATCATTTTATGTTTATGGATCCAGTTTGAAAATTTATGAAAAGTGGTCCTTGAAAGAAAAGAAGTAGGGGGTTGTAGCTCCCTTCCAGGAGAGACTGGAAAACGAGAGAGAGTTGTAGCTCTCTGCAGGTTGCAGCCTGCGTACTGGTAAAGGACTGCACCAGTACAAGACCATTGTAAAAGGAGTTTCTAATTTGAAAGAAGATAGAGACATATTGCAGCAGGTGGTTTTCACCCACATTGGGTTTCCACCTTATATCTGGTGTTCTTTGATGTGACTATCTGTTTTTCTTGCTCATTATTTTATGGTACTGATATGCAAAAATAATTCAAAGTGTAAATAAGGAATATTTGTTAAAAGAACTAGATAATACTGATTCACCCCCCCTCTCAGTATTATTTTCAACACACATCTGATACTTCATCTTGTGAATCAACTATAAACCAATTATCTACAAAATCATCAATTTCTATACAAGCTTTCATTTTTTTGGATGAGCGTTTAGGACATTTCCAGGCGAAGTGACCTTCTTGTTTACAAATAAAACATGCATTGTCTCTTTTTGGTTGCTTGCGCTTTTTCAAATATTTAAATTTTCTTAACGGTCTTCTGGGATTAGCTACTCTTTTCGGCCTGTATTCACCATACCTTTTGGATTTTCTCTTTTTAAATGGCATCCATGGTAATACATAATGACAAACATCAAGGCCAGGAGAAAATTTTTGAGCTGTCTTCTGCCAACAGACATATTTAACTTTTTCTTGACATCTAAATAACAGATCTATACAATAAGTTTGCTCGATCTTTTTCCCTTGAACTTCTAGATCTTTCATAATCAAATCACCTAAATTACCATGAAATTTTGAGAGGAATGAAATCTTTTGAGTAGAATCATTGGTAAGATTAGCTTTATATATCTTAGCCATATAATCATTAACAAACTGATCTAAAAACTTTAAATCCTTTAATTCCATTCTTGCAAGATCTATTATAATCTACTTCTCATCTGTTGGTTCAGGGACAAATTGAGTTTTGAGTAGCAATTCTAAGGTAGCTACCCCTACAGCAGCTACTTGCATTCTTTCTACTTCTGATGGTCCCATCCATTCATAGACAATTCTGGCCATTCATTTCTCTGCTAAGGAAAAAATAGAGATATTATCTAATCTAGAGACAACTTGCATCTGGTATAAGGCACCAATCCAAACACTCATAGACTTGGTTGGATTTGAAGATTTATCTAAGTCTAGAACATATCCAATGGCATTGGCTGCAAACAAGTATTCTTCAACCCTTGGGTACTTATGAACTTCACGAAGTACATTGGATTTTTGGAGAGATGTCAAAATGAAGGAGGGGAATTTAGAGGCATCATTTTCTAAAGTGGCTATCTCACTTTTTGATTTGTGAAGATTTAGTGATTTTTTTGGCTCTAGTTTGTGTTTAGCTTGGGCGCTGGATTCAAATTCACTGCCCTCTTGCTTTTCATCTATATTCCAATAGTTAGGAGTATCCATAGAGATAAAAAATTTGGGAACCTTTGAATCTCTCCTTTTCTTCTCTTTTTTCTTTTTCTCTTTTGCTTCTCTTCTTGCTTTTTCTTCTTGCTATTCATCATGGCGAATCTTAAGATTAGCTAGAATTAGCTCAGACTGGGATCCTAAATCATCTAGAACTTCCTCTACATGTGCACACCATCTGGTAAGGTCATTACCAATCTAATAGGTCTGATCTAAATCAATGGTGTTTAATGCATTATGCTCTATTAAGGGAGCACAGTCAGCTCGGGTCAGAGGCTGTTTTGATACAGAAGAGGTGGTGCAAAATTTTGTCTTAGGAGGCCATTTCCCACCTTTTACAAAATGATGATTTGCATATTTCCATTCTTCAACAAGAGGAAACTGGATATGAGAAATACGGTGCATTTTATTGGCGACAACTATAGTTCAGAAAGACTGACTTCTTTGACTGGAGGGAGATCTACGCATATTGAAGAAGAGGCTTCTGTAGAAGGTACAGGGATTACATAACGTCGTGGCCTAACGACAGGTCTAGGAATCTATGGTATTGGAGGAATAAGTTTTACTTGACCATTATTAATCGAGATTCTTTTGACTTTTGACTCACGCTTGCGACTATCTACAATCGACTTATATTTAAAATACCAATTTCTTGGCAATTTAGTTTGATCATATAGAACACCTTCAACTTGAGCATTTGAAAGACCAACAGTAACACAATCCTTTAGAACGGGTTGTTTCAGTTTAGGATGGGTGGTGTTGGTTAGCTGAAAAGAAGCTTGAACCAGTGTAGAAAGATACTCACTATCTTCTATCTTTTGAAGGCATTTAACTCCTACCAAGTGTTTCCAACAGTCTTTAAGATGGACATCATTTAAGATGATTGAGTAATCAAGAAATATTGTACCATATTGACATCCTGTGGATAGATTACCCAAAATGGTTCCTATCCTTGCATGGTCATAAGTCTGGTGATGGGTATCAAAGACTTCAGCAATGCAGGGCATATTTAATCCATGTCGGTACAAAGGAGCAAGACCAATTCTAATACCACCAAAATGAAGATAGGAATACTTATGATCCTTTACATACTGTCGAAATTTCTTGATCTCATCATCAGAAAATAGATTTAAAGCGACTATTTGGACTGCGAGACCATAATTTTTTATAGTAACTTCTACTTCTTTTAAAAAAGATTTTCTTTTAAAAACAAACGACATTGGCAGTTTATAAACATAAGTAGCATGGAGAGCAGGAGGATTCCAGCTCTCAGGATTCGTGATTACTTCAGAATTTTCAGTATATACCAGACCAGATTCAACAATTCGAGAAGAGACTTCAGTTATGACTTTATGATCAATTGCAGAGAAAGAGTGTAACAGATTTGCCATAATTACAAACTATACCAGAGATTGACTAAAGTAGCGTTTATCTACTCATAAATTGTAGAACAAGAGCTTTTCAAAGGCTTCCTTGCTAGCTTTAGACTCTGTCTGTAGTTTATAACTTAGGACTATAACACGTTCAAGCATAGTTCCCCATGGTTCAAGCTTGTCAAAAAATGAACCCATTCACAAGTAATTAACCCTTGTGATTGCCATTCTATCAGCCTTTTGAACATTGGTTGTGTACATCCCATCACTACCATCCCTTTGGCTGATCATATGCTTCCACTTGGTTGTTTTACCCTTTTTTGAGGAACAGTCACAATTAGTGGTCTTATTAGCCAGCCTCTTCATAGAAATCAACATGTTTTGAGAAGTTCCAAAATCACCGGAACCAGTTGCTACCGTAGACACCACTCATTCCTCAAAATCGAGTCGTCTTTAAACCCTTTTCAGACTCGTTAAATATGAAAATATTGTCGAGCGCTTGTCCTTTCCAAGTCGTTAAAGTAATTGGAAATGTCACCCCTCCTATATTATTCTATCCTTTTACAGACCTGAGGGATTACTTAACGAAAAAGAACTTATGGAGTTATCTTTTCATCCCTTTTCAAACTCTCTAAAAATGAAAAGGACCAAGTTATCCTTTTCATTAAACTTGTTAAAACAATAGCGACAAACTTGTCCATCTAGACGAGACCGAGTTTCACTGTCGCTAGACTCATTAAAACATTGATAGTAACAGGTTTGCTCGAAGGGAAAATTATAGAACAAGCATATGTTATCCTCCTCAATCTTGACAAAAATAAAGAGGTACTAGTCAACAATGACAGGGGAAAAAGGGGAAGAAAACTTGAAGAGTTTATGGTGGAAGGTCACTCTTGAACATGACACTTTCACTTCATCACCATTATTGAGTTGGGTTTGGTTATTCCCTTCACCAGTCATCTCACCATTGGTCTTTCATACCATCCATATTTTGGCGTTAACGATACCAATTCATGTCAATGTCACCGACATGTTCAACAGAATTCATTCAGTTGAGAAGCCACCATCCAATTAATGTCTCATCCACTGTAATACCTCCAACTTTCATTTTTCATGACCGCCATTCCTAAACCTTTTGTTGTCAGTTCATTTTTCACCTCCAGAAAATCATTTTCTTTGTTTCGTGTCGTAGATGTGGGATACATCAAGGCTCTCCTAAGATGAGTCGCTTCTTGTTGACATCAACTCATTATCCAAGAATTTGACTTAGAAACAACCCTTTCAGTGCTTTGGAGCTTGCATACATCAATTGCAAGTTTCTCACTTCCGGTGACAGGTTGACATCAATGGTCTTCTACCGAAATATTTTGCGTGGTGTTCGACATCGGATCATGTATTCACACCATGTAAATTGTATTGTAGTACCTTGAGATTCATTATCATTATTGGTGATTCCTCTCATGTCTGTTAACAGCTCATATCATTGGCTGGTAATCAGGTGATGTCTTTCCATGTTTGACTTCAAAATATCTCTTCACATGGATTGAATTGTACATCGAGCGAAGATTGGATGAGTTTGAAGACCTCAGATATAGTTTCATCCATCCAGGATTTGATATATTCAGGAATATAAAAACATGAAATGTACAAAGGCTCTACATAGATGGTCATCCTAACCATGGATGATGACTCTATATTTGAAGATTCAACAATCTATATCTGCAGACAGCTATCTGATCTATGTACATGAAATGAATTTATAAAGTTGAGCATGGGAATACCCCCCTCAGCTAGATCATGGAAATTATATTATGATGATGTATTGTATTTTAACTTATGCAGGTCATCTTCCAGTTTGAAACTTCAGGTCCTCATGATAAAGCATTTCACCCGACATTAATATTTATGACTTCATGCTTTAGGTGGCAATTGTTATAGACATATTTGGGCACATCAACCCCAAACTTATATGTCAATAAACTAGGGCTCATCAACCCCTAAAAGATTTGTTTCATACCCTAAAGAAACGTACTCATCTGAATACATCATTCCCAAAAAGTTGCAACTGAGAAACCATCCAGAAATGGCCTAAATTAATCCATACTGACTACTCCACTGGAAACGTGTGATGCATACTGAGTGGTACACTACCAGGGTGCGATGTATACTGATTAGGCCTTCTATAGGGTGCAATGGGTGAGGATAAACAAATGGCTGAGATAGTTTGCTAGGTGGTTGTTCATTGAATATTGTAGAAACTTCTCCTATGCCACTTGCCTCTCTGAATTCACCCAAGGATGAATAAGGGATCTAAGAAATATCCAAATGGAAACAATTGTAACAAGTGGAATGAAACTAATCAAACCCCATGGATGACTCACACTCTTGCACACATCTACAAATGGATCTTGAATTCAAGAGATATGGAGGCTCGAATATTGTGAATTGCAAGAAAGTGCTAATAGTTTGTAACTCAGGAAAAAATATTGTATTGTTGGAGTAATATTGCTATTTCATGAGGTGAAGAAGGATTGAAGCTAGGAGGACGATGCTAGATCAGAAAATTGGGTTGTAATTCTCCCTTCTATTAATAAATTTCTTCAAGTTTTATTCCATATGATTGTGCAGCTGTGAATGTTATCATTTGTTCATTATATGTCTGATTCTCTAATGTTTATGTTGTAATAGATCATGATGCTTTGACAGTTCTTTGTTGCTATACTTGTTCAGGTACTCTCCAAGCGTGTTACGTACAGGGAGGAGTTGCAGGCTCTGTCAAAGGGGAGAGAGGTCAAGCAAGGGATTAAGTAGAAGTTCCATGTTGGTTCCATTATCTTTCTCTTATCTGTTACACATAGAAGAAATCGTTGAATTGCTTTAAACTGTTGTTTCTAGAGTAGCTGCCAAACCTAGAGGGCTAGCATTCTTTAGGAATACTAGTTTTCGTGGAAACAAGGGTGCACCATATCTTCCTCAAGCCAATGGGATGATTGAAGTATTTAGTTATATATTGGAGAACTTGTTGACAAAGGTTTGCAATGCGTAGAGGAATGATTGGGATGTGTGCGTACCAACTGTGTTATGGGCTTATAAAACTACCTGTAAGAAGCTTACTCATTAGACACCGTTTAGGATGGTCTATGGCATAGAGGTTGTGATGCGTATGGAGTATATCATGCCTAGTATACGAATAGTGGAATTCACAGGAATGGCAGACTGCTAAGCCTTAGAAGAGTGGCTCACACAACTGACAGAGCTTGAGGAAGATAATTTTTTGGCTGGATTCCATTAGGATGTTGAGAAGGAAGGCGAAAATGCATGGCATGATCGACACATCAAATTGCACACCTTCAAGGTAAATAATTTAGTTTTATTATATGACAACAATTTTGATAAGTTTCTAGGAAAATTTCAGATGCATTGGATGGTCCCTTATGTTATCAAAGAAATTACCGATGGTGGAGCAGTTCAGCTTATGAAATTGAATGGAGATCCATTTCTGAGAAAGTTCAATGGAAGCCGATTGAAGCCATACATCGGGGATCCAGCCCGATGGCTGCATGATGGTAGCATAGTATCAGTGCTCCAGGCAGCTATAAGGAAGCACGGGACTATAAACAACACTACCCAGTTTGTAGAGCTACGTGAAAAGGGTTTTGCGCGAAACAAGAGGGTGTCACAATACCATAAGAAGCATGAAGGGAGATGTGTTATAAGGGTGGAGACCGCGCAATGCAGCCAAAAAGTGACTGTTACCATAATTTTTCGTGATTTGACTGCTAGGAGATGGTTAAGAAGAGCAGGGAGGTGACATTTAAGGCTAAATTTAAGAGTGAAATATTTGGAAATTTGCCGCTAATCTAGCATTTATGGAGGAATTTTGGGGGGAATGGTCGAATTTGAATTCGAATTTTCCTATAAATTACGGGTGGTCACCCAACTAAAAACCATTTGCATTCTGAAAATTTATGTGTTGTGTTGTCTGTAGCACATGAACCATGAGTTCTTTAAGGATTTTATCATAAACCTTGTGTTTGATTAGTATCCTGAGTCAGACATAAAACTTATTCGCGATATCATGTTAGGAGCAGGTCCTGCAGAAACTGCAACAACTAGAGGGATTATTTCCTTTGAGGGAGTTGCTCCTGACATTGAGAGTATGGAGGCTCTAGTAGCAGTGCCTACAACACTGAGGTTGCCTAGGCCAAAGCCTATGCCAGTGAGAGAGATAGGTCCCCAAGTTGAAGAAGGATAAGTAAAAGAAGTTGATGCCAGTGCACGAGTCACTGAGGCACCATGTAGCTACACAGGCTTGGGGAAAAGAAAAGCTAGGCGCGAAAGAGAAGGGGAGAGTAGTAGATCTGGAGGTAGAGGAGGGCATGGAAGATATCGACATTGCGGGGGTGGACCCTATTTCTAAGCTACCGAGGTATATCTCTCTGCACAAGGGAAAGGTGAAGGTCTTGAAGGACCTCAATGTATGAAAGTTCCTCCTCAACACACCCCTGTTGCCAGAGAACATCACCTTTGAAGGTCCACACTTAGTGCAGATCATGCACTTAAAACTCGAAGAGTGGGGTTTGGCATACCGTGAGCAGTTCCCCCACCTGCCTACCAACACCTTCATGCAGATGGTCTTCCATAAAGAGCTTGGTGTCACCACATTGGAGCCTGTAGAATGGATTTGCGAAGTCAACAAGTCAGGTTTGTTGAACATGTTATGGGTGTCGCACTATCATCAATCAAATATAAACCTAATTGTCATTAAGCAGCTGCTCTGCCTGGTGCATGATGGGTGCTTGTGGTTAAATGCATCGATCCCCATCACTGATATGTTGATCCATCAGATCATGTTATTTCCCCATTTAGGATTGAATCTGGACAAGGCATTTTGTGGAAAAATGAGTGAGCATGACCATGATGAGAAAATGTAGGACAAGTTTAAACTTGTCCAAAAGCTACGTAGGTATTCCATTACCAGCATTACTAACCCCATGGTGAAGGTTTCCACACAAATTTTGGCTTGCAAGGTGATGATAAAGTGTCGCACAGACGTGGTTTCGGCACCAGTGGTTTCATTGGAAGCTCAGTGCACGAAGGTCGTATAGTTCAAGTAGGTGCACTGCCTGTGCAACGAGTTCCTGGAAAATTGTAGAAAGGCACAGAATGATAGTAAGAAGTTCCACTATTCGTGGTTGTTCCTTTCAATAGTGCTTTTCATGAGGGATTTTCCAGAGGACAGTGAGTCACTTCAAGTGGAGAAGAATTTACCAAAAGCCACCAAGTTTGCATCTCTCTGGGCCATCAAAGATGTTGTGCGGGTCATAGAGAGCAAAGTCTTTTCGGTGTTGATGGAGGTGAGCATTCACATGAACATCAACTAAAAGTTGTGGTTGTCATTAACCATGTTCAAGCAAATTTTAGAGTACATGGAGTTCAAAGCAGTCTTCCACCATGTTTACATCTGGGCACAAAAGGACCCCGAGCAGAAATGGTTGAACTTACCCTATCTAGTTACGAATGATGCTATTGGAAAGGTCATCAAGTGTTAAACAACATAGTGGCATTCCGCATCCGATGTGGCTGCCAAGACTAGCAATTCCACGGAGAAAAAGAAAAAGGAAGTATCCAAACAAAAGGTTCAGAAGTCAGCTAAGAAGAGGAAGAAAGAGGTCAAGGAGAAGGCCCACGTAGAAGTAGAGCACGTCGTGAAGAAACAGGCAAAGTAGGAAGAGTGCGGCTCCAAAAGAAGTCAGAAGTCTCCTTCACCCCAAATGTAGGAGGAAGAGCAGTCAAAGTAGGGTGGTGGAGATCAGAAGGAGAGCACTCCCTTCCAGGTGAAGCAGTACAGGAAGTAGGAAAAGGAAGGATAATGAAAGAAGGCAAAATCCACCAAGTCATCGCTAGATCCGATTACCTTGACGAATGGTGACTTAGATGAAATCAATGACAAGGTACAGGATACAATAGCAAAACTGCTGTAGCAGTTTGAGAAACAACAAATCAATCACTGAGCACCATCCAAATGGCTCTGCGCGAGCTGCAGATCCACATGACTAGACTCCAGGTAGGTGCAGGTTAGAGCAGTGCAACATCAACCAGTTTGGCATTGGGGACCACTCAGGTAGTAGAGATGGTTTGGTCATTGGATCTTCAGGAAGTCACGCTACGTGATGGAGCTATGAGCATGGAGGAGGCCGTTGACAAGGCTATTGTCAGTACTTTGAAGAATATTTGCCTCAACCTAGTTGCACTCCCTAGCAAGTTTCTTCACGCACTGTAGGGAGGTGTGATAGAAGAGGTTAAGGCCTAGGAGAAGCGCTTGCTGAGCATGATCAGCGAATACCAAGTCAACAATGAACAGATGTTAATGGAGAAATCATAAGCACTTGAAGCATGGAAGAAAGTTCAGGTGCAAAATGAACAAATTGCAGCCATGGTGGCCAAGACATACAGAGCAATCCCTGAACTACATATATTAGAGGAAGCGTCATTGGAGGTGAAGATCAAGAAGTTGGCAGCAGGTTTGTGTGACTCGAAGATGGAAGTGGCTAAGGTTTAGTTTGAATTGAACCTAAAAATTACAAAGTTAGAGTTGAAGTCACAGCCTTCAACTCCTCTAGAAGCTAGAGAATAGTGTGAAGCCACTGTGAAGGATGGATTCACAGTAGTGGATGCCGCAGTGGTGGATTGCACATCTCTATTTGAGCAATCCATGGAGGTATTCATGGCACTATAGGAAGATCCTAACCTACAGAGGTTAAACATAGAATCATATGAATTACAGTAGCGGTATGATGAAATGAGAGCGATGGCATGCACTATCTTCATATCACAGTGATTGGACAAGCTGCATGTGGCAAAACAATTGGTGGAAACAGCGCAGATAAAAAAGGTGGTCCTCAAGGCTACATTCATGCCTTGGATGGATGAGTCCTATGTTATCTATGCCAACATTGAGGAGAAGTTGGCAAGCCTATAGAGCGTAGCAGAAGATCAAGGAAGATAGTACACGACTAGCAACAAAGCAGCTGGTGGAGCAGATCAAACATGAATCCACGCAAAGCGCGGTTGAGGTAGAAGTAGCACAAGTAGAGTTGGGAGATCTCCACAGTAATATCTCCATGCCAGCAGAGTAACTCGAGGACAAGTCACGATATTTGTGTTGGGGGCCTATTGGGACAGGCTCCCCTAAGGTCAATTTTAGGGCAAAAGTCCAAATTTTGGGGCGAAAATCCTAAGTTTTGTTGTATAAAGTGTAAAGTATCTGCAAGTTGTGGTCGTGGAGTGCATAGATAGAAAATTGTCACAAAGGCTTTTACCCTTCTTTTATGTAAGTTGTGTTAAATTTTATAGATCTACTCATGGTTTGCATACCATTGGATTGTATAAGTAGGAGAGTCTTACACAGTCTAAGGCATAATGAAGCAAGGATGGAGATGAACGTAATGGGTCAGTAGAGAGAAAATAGAAGAAGTCTTAGAGTAGAACAGAGGCTCTGCAGCTTTTTGCATAAAGGCCTAGAGTAGAATCCACAACTGAGTGCGCCAACCCCTATAGCTGAGTGCGCAGGGAAGTCTTGAGTTTGTAAGAAGAACTGAAGTATTAATAAAGATATTCTTCCAGAAATTCCTGTGTTTGTCTATTTACTTCTATTACGAATGAATGTGCTGTTATGTTATGATGACTGATGGGTTTATGAATTAACATTATATTGATGAGCAATTTACATTATTTATATTTTCATATAAATGCAATTCATAGTAACTGTTTACGTGAAGAATATCTTGTTTCATGTTAAAGTTATTGAACAATTAAGCCGAACTGGGTAAATACAAGATTAAGGGTAATCACAGAGGTGCATAAGTGGATGATTCACCTGTTTAGGGTCCACAAAATACAGTCGTGAACATTCACAGAGGAATAGAAGCCGATTATATCGATAAGCCCTAAAGGCTTATCGATCTCTGCAAAGGTAGGTTTAGGGCATAGAATGACATTACACTAATCTCTGGGTGCGGAAACTTGGTCCTAGCATTCCCCCATACTACTTCGGGTGAGACTTCATTTCGCACACCGCGGGTTGTTGCCAAAAGGGCCAATAGTGTAGGGATTTGTTTGGAAAAACTAACCCTAGACCTGGGTCAGGACCCACTAAGCCGAGACATTCACTTTCAGATTTGCTCTCAGTTCCCCATCAGCAGGCCTGGGCAGCATTGGCCCAGACTCTTCCTCACCGAACAACATTGTGCAATCCAGGGAAGGAAGGCTCTGTCTTCCTCTCCAAAATTGTATATTTCTGCCCAGGAATTTTCCTACAGGACTGCCTTACACATTTCTAAAGGATAGTGACTACTGGCCCAGAAAGTTGTGCAATGCAACCCCTGAACCTGTAGTCATTTCCAGTTGTAATTGTGCATTGCAAAATCCCAACAGTTAGTAGTCAGCCTAGATTGTGCATTATGCAAATCCAATAGCTAGTTTTGCCTCCTAGACAGCGCAAACTACCTTTTGCGTAGTTTTGGTAGCCAATCACCCCGCCTCCCAAAATAAATTAGCAAGCTTTGACTTTCATGCCCCAAGTATGTGTTATGTCGTTCCCTGAATTTTCTTTGGTTTTTGCTGATGTATTTCCTGCCATGCATGTCACTTTGTCTCCATATCTTTTAGGTGTTCATCTACCTCTTAGCAGTATAGGACCAATGGCCTCTAAGAGAGCAGGATCAAAGGGCACTGACGGAAGTGCAACTGGAGCAGTAGTTGAGGAGGTGTCTGCATGTCTACTGATCTATGGAGATACCAAGTTGTTTCTAGGCAAGGAAATCAAGCTGAAATGGCAAGAGGTCAATGAAGCATTTGCAAGCACTTTTGGGGAAGACCTCGAAGGTTGTTAGATGTATGTGAACATTCAAAAGTCTAGCTTGTATTGGATTGCATGCAGATACCTCGCGTTCCCATGCACAAATATGATACACTGGATCATCTCACACACAGATCCCAAGACGATGACTCTGAGCAGTATCAGTGGGATGAAGCTTGCCACCTTCTAGGAACAGGATTATGATGTGATGTATCAGATGTCAAAGCCCGTGACTATCATGGAGACTCCTTTCATCTTACCCAACAGCAATGCCAACTCCAAAGACATTCTGAAGAACTGGGTAAAGGAGCCAACTAGATTCAGGATGACAACCAACTAGATCTATAAGAGGAAGATAATACGGAAGGCATATCAATACTTGGTCATATTTTCATGTCAACTGTGTGGCCAAGAAAGCACAAAAACCTTCCCACGAAGTTGCGTGATCATGTTGGACCACTTGGCCAGAGAGGGTAAACCATGTAACTGGTCCAGCATGTTGACTCATCAGCTGAAGGAATAGGTAATGAAGGCTTGACAGTCACCCGGTGGTATGCAAGAAGAGATCTACATGATTCCCTACATCTTTGATGCAATCTGTGCCCGACAGGAGTTCCCGGGCTTTGAGTGGGCATGGTCACTGATTAAGATTATTGTTAACAGATATTGTAAGTTTGTGTCTGAATGCAGCTTCAGAGGAGTAATCACATGGTTTTCCAATCATTTTTTCACCCCATTTTACAAGATGATATTCGAACAGGATCCACCCTGCATGTCGAAGGAAGAAATGGAGGCACTAACAGACATTGCTAACTGGTATGCCTCACTATCCGGCACCTTCATACGAATGTTCAATGCAGATCAAACTCTGCATGTTCTACTAAAGTTTTCCTTAGACATACTCGTCATGCAAGAAGTAGCATATCACATCTGGGCATGATTGACAACTAGACTACATTGGTAGAAGAAAGCACCTTGGCCTACTCTTCCGTTGTAGATTGTGTTATACAAGATTTAGGGTTTCAAGCAAGAGGATGTCAAAGCAGAACAGATGAAGAAGTACTCATTCAACCTCCAAAGTTACAATCCAAATGACTCACATTGTCTTCTGGAAGATCACTACGCAAGATTACAATTCAACTGGATCCACAGGGCATTTCATTGGGCAGATGAGAACCCATGGAGATATTGCTACAATTTCTCTAGACCCAATGAACAACTCGGCTTCTCTATGGAGTGGTTAGCGAAACAACATGAATCAACATCTCGGAAAGCACAACACTAGTAGCAGTAGCAGTAGTAGTAGAGACAAGCATACCAGTGCGTGACAAGGGCAAGAGGAAGATTTACAATCAGATGGAGGAAGAGAAAAGATGCAAGTTTCGAGTAGATCCATTGGTAGAAAAAGCAACTTTGGCTATAGAGGCAAAGAGGCAACAACGCAACAAGAGAATCTTTCAAAGGCATAGGGAGAAGAGAAGAATGGAGGAAACAAAGAAGCAGTTGCATGAGCTAAAGGAGCAACTTCGGAAGGAACAAGACCTACGCAAATAGGAGAGGAAAGTGCAGTAACAATAGGTAAACAAGGGGGTGCAACATGTGTAAATAGATGAAATAGTGTCCATACTGGTAGTGGACTCATTAGAATAACTAGCATCAAGTAGACAGGGTGAACCATCACAGGAGGAGGACTTCGCTCATGAGATAGAGCGAGCAATTCAATAGTTGGATACGAACATGGAGCAATGGGATTTGGAACAAGACATTGACCTTATGCCTCACCACCAAGAGGTTGACTTACTTACTACACCATATCCAGATGAGGGGAAACTCTCAAGTGATCGAGGAGGCACTGAGATCCTCAGAGATAATCTGGAAGGAGACATTCACAACATGTCTTTTGATGAGTCTCAACATAGAGTTGTGTAGTCTCGCAAAGTTTCGCCTTCAGATAACCATACATCCCCTGCACAAGTTGAGGAATGAATGATCATGTCTAATGTGCACAAACATCCAGGAGCCTTGGCTGATGAAACCAGAGTGTATCCCGAGGCCACTATCTTAAGTTTTGTCTTTCTGGTAGCTGAGAATGAGAGAATGGATAAGGAACTACAGATGGCCAAGCAAAGAGGAGAGTTGGTGACAGCATCCACCTAAGCTGAATTGAAGAAGGGCATGATCAATATTGTATGTTTTTTTTGTAAATTTTACACAAACGTTTCTTCCAATATCTTGCTTCCCTTTAATATTCTAATTATCAAGACTTCTTGTATCAGAAGTGAAATTTAATTAAACTTCTAAAAACAAATGTCGTTGGAAATGTTATGAAGCAAGGCTTTTGTTTATCGGAGTTTTGCTCATTAAGAATTTTTGGAAGACTTAAGCTCTTAACTTTCCCTTTGATTATCTAGGAAACTCATAACTTCATACTATTAGGTTAAGAATCTTCATATATATCTCATCAATTCATTCTGATCTTTCACTATGTTGACATGACGTCTTGTTCGATTATCTTTGTATATATATATATGCTACTTTCATTTTATCATGGTGTTTGAGAGCTTGGATGAATTTTAATCATAATTTCAATAGATCCAAGTATTCATTCATTGGGATGACTTTGGGACTATAGGGATATACATTCTTCATGGTGTATGCACATGGGCCTATTTTAGTCTTATCGGAAACCTGCTTGGCTAATGATAAATTTCATCACATGTGGTTCATTTACGTTTTTTCCTTTGACTCATTATTGCATGCACATTTTATTATTTCAGTCATATTTTAGTGAGACTCTCCATTTTTTTTTCAAGACACCCTCGAGCAGCCACTATGGTAATGCAACATTTGATAAGAAATTTGGAAAAGGTAAAGGTAATGGACCATGGTTAATTCATATTTGAAATCTCCTTTATTTGAAGTTTTGATATATCTCTTTGTACTTATTATATAAGGATTCAAGTCCTCTTCATTGCTACATTATTTAGCATTTTGAATCAATTTCAATATTCTAGGGTTGATATAAATTCAAAATAGAAAAATAAAGGCGAATAATCATCGTTGAAATTCTTAAAGAAGCATATCTTCATTCTCTTTACTGATGAATTTGGTTTTAATTTAGATTCCTTGGAGATGAAAAATTGTTTTCTTCAAGTTTATTTATTTATTTTACTTAGATTCAATAAATGATGACTTTGGGACAACAAGATTTCAGAAAATTAAACTTCTTCATGCCCTTAGTTCTAATTAAAAAAATAAGTTATGTTTTATTGTAGAATATGATATCTCTGAGGTAAGATTAAATGAAATTATCCAACGATGAGTTTCATATTCCCACTTTCATTCATTTTCATTTCTTTGCTTTTTGTTTCAATTGTTTTTAGTTTTTATTGATACAAAACTTTGCTTTGTAGCTATTCATAAACTTTTCACACTACTACCAGATCAGATTTGGAGCTCATTCTCCTTTGTCTTATTTTCTTTCAATTTTTTTGGAGAACCAGTAGTGATCCTCATCAAATCAGCTAAACTACGAAGTTTTAAAACCTTTAATCTATTTCTTAATAATATATTTTATTACGAAATGGTTAAGATGCTTTATGCACGAGTTTCTTTGGAACAAAAAATTTGCAGCACGCAGAGACTTCTCATTTGCTTATTATCTATCATGATCGTTATTCACCCTTTAATTTAAAAAGCCTAATCGCTTATCACTACTCATGATAAAATTTACTAAATTCACAACAAAAGAGAAGCGTCCACATGATTAGATTCTTTTACTTCTTTTGTTGAGACATTTAATAGTTAATCTTTTTGGAATTAATCCTCTAAATTGGGATTTTTCTTTTAGCTTTTTATTTCTTCATGTTTACATTTTTTGGGAGTTTCCTAATTTATTTTTACTTCACTTTGGAATCCTTTATAGTTTTCTTTTCATTCTAGCTTGATTTGATGACTATTCTAATATTTATATTGAAGGCATTTTCCTTACCCAACAATGGTTGGCATACATGGAAATATTTACTCTCACTATTTCAATGAATTTATTTTATCATTAAGGGTATATTTTTGTGGAACCATAAAACCCTCTTGCTTTAAATATTTTCATAGAGGAACACGCATTCTTTCTAATTGATAGGGTTTACCTTTTCAAGGAAAGAACTAACATGAGTTTAACACAATGGATCGCTCCCACCCATCCACTTTATAAAATCCTCTGATTCATAGTCATGGGAAAGAATTTGGAGTCAACATTGTGAAAATATTATATCCATCAATAGAAGTCTTTATTACCCTCCCACCTCTTTCACTCAAGTACATTATAAACTAAAAGCTCACAAACACACTTATCAAAATGAGGATTAAAAAATGAAGCATAGGAAATACAGGTAAACCCCGTCGGGGCTATGGACGCTTGCTGGTAGTGGGGTTAGGCTTATATGTCATAAAAGAAAACTTTGTTTGGGTATTGTTCAGGCTCACTAGTAGTGAAGTGATGTCATAGACCATTCATAAAAATGGATATATTTTTTATCAAAAAACTCATATCTGTACCTTCTTCTATTTTTCTTATGAAGTAATTTTAAATCAATTTTTCCCAAATTTTGGATTCATGATCTTTACTCAAGTATTATTTTGAGTACTTATATTTTCAAACTCATATTACTTAATCTATATATGTGGGACCCATGGAAATGTTTTATTCTTTGATGATTCAACAGACTCCATTATTGTTAACCTTTGGGTAAATTAAAGTCCATTATCTTTAACCAGAGATAACTGGTTCTTCCCAGTGCGTCACCAGTGTTGTAGAGAAAACCCAACACCCCACTATTTTTTACTTGTTTACTTCAAATAATGGGGACCCTTTCCATAAATTTTTGGCTAAATCACTTTTTAATTTATTATTTTGGTTAAGTGTCCTTAAATTTTTCTATTTTTCATTTTCATCGAATTTCTATTTTGCTTGCTTCATTTAGTTCAACTTTTCGCTAACTTTCTATTGGTATTTGTTTCTACTCATTTGGTTACATGGTTTGCAAATGGTGTTCATTCGAAGTTGGATAATTGTTCCCACCTAGGTTAAAAAATGTATAAAATGTATATTATTTTATTTTTTGTAATTAAATTAGTAATTCATTGTAAATATTAATCCCTGGTTAATTTTTACTAATTTCTTCATTTTTCACTAATGGTCCTACAAAATCGCCCATCCAAATTGCAGAACAGTTAAAATAATGTGTTTTTGGGATCTTGGTAATTTATTCCAATTCCTAATTTTAAAAGAAATTATGAGACCCAAAATCTCAAAATTGCAAAGTGGATGTAGTCCATTTTGTAGAATTTTTAATTCCATTCCAAGTGGACCCCACTTCACCTCACCTCCTCCCTTCCTCTAAAAAAAAGAGACTCTCAATACGAATCTTCTAATATTTAAAATTCCCGATATAAATCTTCCAATTTTTAAAAGTTTCAATTTAATTCTTCCAATATTAAAAAATTATAATATCCCAATATCGGAATATCAACATTTTTGGTTTGGTGCACATATAAAATCTTTTGACATCAATTTCCTTCGATCTCCGATATTTTGTTTTATGTTGCGGCTATTGATTTTTAACATAAGATATCACCTCACTTCCTTATGACTCCCGACCTACGTCATCTATACATCATCTCCCTCCTTACTTATTCCTTAACTCCTCCCCCTATTTCATTATATGATATTAGTTATCATTTATTTTAATTATATTAATATTATATATATTTAGAGTTTAATTTTCTGCATTTTCATTTGCTCATAAGCTCTGCTTAATACATATCCATTCAACTATGTTCTCCTTGACCAATTAGATCTTTACAAGGATCAATAAAAAGCTCATATTTGTTTTTATTTATTTTTTATTTAATTAAGTTTTAATTTGAGTTATTTTATGTTCCAGATTTAGTACTTTGATTTTAATTTGTATTTTAATTGAATTTTAATTGGTTTTGACAGGGAAACAGTTGATGAGATGAGGAAAAGAACATTTCAATCAATGGGATTGCTCCAGCAATAAAACAATAGGAATTTGGAACAATGAAATTTTTTGGAGAAGAATTACTCTTCAACAACTCTCCTATTTCGAAATTATAAATAGTGGTTTGTAGGATGTGCAAAGGGCTTCTCTTCTCTAGAATTCTAGAATTCTTAAAAGAACTACTTTAATGGGGATTTAGAGCTCTAGGTGGAGAGGAAAGTATATCTAAGATCTAGGGGATAATTGAGGATTTTGATTTTTCATTATGCACTATGTATGGAGAGCAGAGCTTGCATTATTGCAGCTCTTGTTTTAATAGTGGAAATTCAAGCATTGTAAAGGACTATTTGAGATTAGAGCCAAAGAAATATTTCAATAAATCGGTATTTAAAACACTATTTTTATATACTGATTTCATTTTATAATGGTAGAAATGTGTCATTTTTTCATAGTGGTGCACTATTGTCTATATGAGTCATTTTTCTCACTGTCATCTGTTGTTATTTATTTCTCCTCTTATGTGGTGAAATTTATTTTCTAAGTACCTATTTACTCTAAAATCAACCTTCTAGTTATGATTTAACAAACAATAATACTCTCTAAACTATTTCCTTATATTATTGTTTAATCATTTGAGTTATTGATTTAATAGTCATCATCATTTTGTGAACTGCTTCCTAAATGTTCTAGACTAATTATTCCTATTAATAGATCTTTGAACACAATGTGTTTTAGTATTCATAATATTAGTTAATTGAACTACTTCATTAGCTTTATATTCATTATAAGGCAATCATATTTAAATCTCAACCATTTAAATACTTTGCTTTCAGTTGGGTTAGATCTACATCTTCCTAATTGAGATAGGCTTATGATTCATTTCTTTTTGTTTCCATTTAGATTTAACTCTACATATTTATAAGTCTTATTATCAAAGAAGAAAAATTTAGTGGTGGCTCGGCTGAGTGCCAAATCAGCTTAAGGATCACTTTATTTCCTGATCAACAAGAAGAGTTAATATGATGTCTCTTCTCTATTGGTAAGAAAAGGGAATACCTTAAACCAATGGATATAGAGAGAAGGTAACAGACCTATTTTAACCAGTCAGAAACACCATTTCAATAGAAAGGAGTTGCTCTAATGGATCAAACTAGGTGGTCTCCCATATAATGATGAGGCATAGAATTTGAAGCCTTCAACAGAAGGTACATGTAAATTATATAGTAGCTATGAGCTCTTATGGGACAGAGTTACAAGACTGGATCTTGCAGGAAGGACAACAGGATGCCAAGTACATGGATACCAGCATAGGTCGCAACAAAGTTACAGGAACAGGTACAGGTACAGATATAGGTATAGGTGATTAGGATGCAGATTATTGTCTCATGGCAGATGATTTGGTGAGATTCAGGGACATGATCTATGTGTCAAATTGCAGTGAACTCAATAAGCTTATCTTGAGAGAGTTTCACATCAAGCCATACTCAGGCCACCCTAGATATTAGAAGACATTGACGGTGGTGACGAAGTTATACTATTGGTCGATTCTGAAGAAGGAAAGTGACACAGTCCATGGCTAGATGTTTAAATTGTTAGCAGGTGAAGGTAGAATGTAAGCATCCAGGTCATCTACTACAACTTATTGTGATTTTGGAATGGAAACGAGAGGTCATTTCTATGGATTTCATTACAGGTCTTTCGAGGATAGTGAGACATCATGATTCTATTATGGTCATGGTTGACAGGTTGAGCAAGGTAGCTCACTTCATTCTAGTGAAGGCTACGTATTCATCAAGTGAGGTAGCACAATTTTTCGTCACAGAGATAGTGAGATAACATGGCATTCCAAATAAGATTGTGTCAAATAGGAATGCAAAGTTCACTTCCAAGTTCTTGAAGGAGCTATTTTCAGGTTTGGGTAAAGAGTTGGCCTTGAGTATAGATTATCATCCACAGATAGCTGAAAAGGTAGAGAGGGTCAACAGGATCTTGGAGGATATGTTGAGGATGTACATGATGCACTAGCAGAGGAAATGGGAGGAGTATCTTCCATTGGTTGAGTTCGCATACAATAATACTTATCATGATTCATTGAGGATGAGTCCTTGCATGGCATTATATAGACAAAGTTGTAATATTCTCATCATATGGAGTGATCTAGTGAAAAGGGTACTCATTCAACTCGATATGTTGCTAGAAATGGAACATGAAATGCAGGTTATAAAGAAGAATCTAATGGTAGCACATGATAGAAAGAAGAGTTATATGGAATAGCATAGGGTATTCAAAAAGTTTCGGGTTGGGGAGCATGTGTATTTGTGCATCAATGCCAAGGTTTTCTCTTTGAGGATTGGATCTTATGCCAAGTTGCAACCACAATATTACGAGCCATTTGATATCCTTGATAGGATTGGACCAGTGGCCTATCGACTTGCACTACCTCCAACAGTTGAATAATCTAGTGCAAATGTACTTAATATGATCCTTCTTAGTATGATAACTATTTATGAGATGTTTTTCAATTTTTCTTCTTATTCCAATCTTCATTGTTTATTATTAGAATATTTCTTCATTAGTCCATCAAATAGCTACCAAAACAAAGAAATAAGAATAAAAGATGTTGGCATCTTCCTAGGGCAAAAACCTCTCGCTCCTAGAGAGGAAACCTACATAAAATTATTCTTATAGAGATTCCAATTGATGAATACTAATACCCTTGACAAAATTGACTTAATATTACATCCAAGATGCTTTCCACTATCCCCTACAATGTTCGACCTTTGATCCACAGTCTATACAAATTATGTCACTATATGCCTTCATTTTTTAGTCTCCTTATACCTTCGTTGTCTTGTCACAGTCCTCAGATCCACCTCCTCGGCTACTATAGTTCTTTGCTGAGGAATAAGTTACTTTAATCATGCCACTATCTTGAGATAGTCCTTCATGTTCCTTTTTATTCTAATGATGATAGGACAAGCTACCACTGAGAGGAGATATGTGTACATATAGTCTTATGAGAGCTATATCCAGACTTCACCGAGATTTTTCATTGTGTATATATATAGTCTTCCTAGAGCTATATTCAAACTTCACTGTGAGTTGTCACTGTATATATATAGAGTCTTCCAAGAGTTATATTCAAGCTTCACTCGGAGTTGTCACTATGTAATATATAGTCTCCCAAGACCTATATTCACACTTCGCTGAGAGTTGTCATTGTGTATATATATAGTCTTCCGAGAGCTATAATCAGAAATCACCAATATATGTATCACCCTTGATCATTGTGTATTGCATTACTTCTTCTTTGTTGACTTTTCTAAGATAATCCGAAGACTTGTTGGTGTAATGAAACATCACTCCTTATACATATAGGTATATGTGTCTATATGAAGGAGATCATTGTCTGTTATTTAGCTAACTTGCACAAGGATAGTGACATTCTTTCTTGGACTGTAGATCTTTAACATCATGACTTCCATAATATTTATGTTGAGACATAAAATCCTAAATACATCAAGAAGAAGTATTTAACCTATGGTAAACACATCTTTCTCTTGAAACCTGTGATACAAGGAGTAATAATAATTTGTTTTTTTATTTTACAAAATATTATAATTACAAGTCATAATGAAAACTGAACCTAGTTACATTTTCTTCAAATCTCCCTCTTAACTAGGGAGGTATTCATGATGGTACTTGGTGATTCTCAATATGAATAATTTCTCATAAGAAGAATCATATTGTTAACCCATCTTTTATAGCATCATAATAACCAACATTGTTTCCACAACAAGGCCTTGACTAATAGCTCTATCTCTTATTAGATCAAAGCACAATGTTCACAAGACTAATGCCTATAGACACCTTCATCATTGTCTCTCAAGGTACATACTCACCCCGGTGATCACTGAGCATGACTTTCTAGGACTATTCTTAACTTGGGTTCCCAACCCTCAAATAATATCGATCCTCTTTCCTACTCTTGTCTTGGATGCCCTACACATCATCAAAGAGCACCAAATGCTAGATGATTATCCAATCCTCCATTCTTTCTTCCAAAGTGAAGACCAGAATGTTGTGTCTATCTATCCCTCTCAACTAGGGAGGATATCATGTGCTTACATTTCTCTTCATAGCCTTCACCTAGACTTACGATTGATAGTCATGGTCTAGTGAATGACACATGAAATAGAGAAACATAATTGTCAATAATTTTTAATAAGGGGTGATCCAATCCAAGCTCCCTCTTGATCAGGGACTTTCAAGATCTCCCTCTTAACAAAGTGACCCTCCTTTTACTCAGCAGCTTCTTAGTCATGGGTCCTTTAGCTGCTTGATCAAATTCTTTCCTTGTCATAAAATTCAGTTGAGATTCTTCCTTATAGGGAATCAACTATCGATCACTTTCCTTCTTGGTTCGTCATGTCATTCCTTTATTCATGGAAAGTGGCCCTCTTGATACATATCTAGAGCCTTCGTCATATAACTACTTTCTTCCCATAATGCTTCTTTCAGGAATTCCATTCGCCACATGAATGCTAGTTGTACTTGTACTTACAACTCTCATTCTGGTAACCCTACATGCACTCATCCAAATATTATTTGAGAAATAAAATCATAAAATTAAATCAAATCATACATATTATATGGATATTCATCATGACATCTTAGGTATTAGCACACTGCACACATATGGACACATTTCCCAAAGATATCCATTGTCAAGGTTCTTCATCATTTTCAGACTTTCATCAGAGTCTTCATATATTTTCGAGAGATTTCCTAGTCAAATCATCTTGGTCTTTTGGATGTTGATTACCTTCATCATGGTTGCATATCTCACGATCTCTTCCTTCCTCACACATTCCATTCCCAGGATATTTCTATCAGATTTTATTAATCATAGTTAACCACCTCATACTTCATATGGGGACATATTACGTTGATTTCATTTAGTGTGACTTATGCCTTCTTGCATCCTTTTAGAGGAGGAGATCATTTTTCCCTTGATCATACTTCTCAATATAGAAGTAATTATCCATGTTACCTACAACCATACGACATGACATTAAAATATTAAATACAAATATACATACCTCATTTTACCTTTAAGTCATCTAGGCTTCTTCTAGCAATTTCCTTGATTGAAAATATGTTCAATCCCTTTATTTTCTTCATTTCTCATGTCATCATACGCTCATCTCATGAATTCCATAAGTTTGATTTCTTGATGAAACAGTTGTTTCCTTTCTAGATCAATGAATCCTTTAATGAGAATTACATCAGAGAATCTTGAGGATCTTGTATATCCCCATCTGGAAGATGTTTCCTTTTTGACTTGATGATTAGTCTTGTCCTAGATGACTTCTTCCAGATGACTTCTTCCTTTCCTTCAATGAGGTTCCCAAGAGCTATATCCTTCATGTTTGACTACCATGGATTTGTGTGCTTCATGATTCCCATGGTGATGTCATGATCTCTTGTTTCTAATGCTTTCATGATGCCAAGATGCATCTTATTATCATTGTCATATCTTATAACATAAGCTTATGATAGGACCCTTTTGTGAGGGATACTATCTCAATCATAGTAGAGATCTGTTACTCCCTCTTTTCTTGGCCCTTTTCTTCATTTTCCTCCATCTATCTAGTGATATGAGCTTCCATAATCTTTCAGTAGCATTAAATCTTAGATATACTATTTCTTTGAGTACCAAACTTTCATTTCCTTTTTGCCCATGTTCGAGTCCTTTATCCTTCAATATTTTTGTCATCAAATTGTCTCTTTCTATCTAGCATAGAAACCATAAGTTATTAATTGAGGTAACTTCCTTGTCTATGGACATTTGTTACCTTGCTTATCAGTTAGTGTATTAATGTTGATCATTTTCTTCACATCTCTTCCAGATCTCGTAATTGAGATCTTATGAATATATTCCTTCATTCTTTGATACCTTCAATCTGGTCTAAGTGGTATGACCTTCTTCATTGTCTTTCAGAGATTATATCTTCTAGCATTTCATATCTCTCTTTTATGTCACCTCTCCTACTACATAGGGGTGAGAGGACCTAGGAATGTTTGCATATGACTTCTCCTTTAGGGACTATATCTATCCTCATTTATTATGCAAGGTATCTCAATGACCCAGCCGATTTATAGATATCCTTGCAAGCACAAAGTCATTTAACCAAACTTTATTATAAGATAAAAGATACTTACTTGAGTTGTGAAGATAAAGTCTTCACCTTGATCATGTTGGAAGTGGTTGAAGCTGATGCATTAGAGATACCTCTTTAATGATCTTCTTTCAAACAATAAAGCCTTTCATCAATAGAAAAGGTTGCTCCTTTTGATGACGATGAATTTTGTTCTTCCTTGCATAATCTTTTTCTAGGTCAAGGAGATGATTCTTTCTTGAAGATGACCATGCCTTATTGCCTTCAATATATACTGCCTTCTTTTGTAGTGTAGATCAAGACTGCATCTAGGGTTTCAAATTTTTTCAAGATGATGTGATCTTTGATTTTGAGGCCCTTGGATCTTAATTTCTTTGTAGAAATCTTGATGAGAGTCTTGGTGGGCTTTTGATGACGACTATGGACATGAAATCTCTTGTTGTATATTTTCTCCTTGATTACATAGACAAAAAACCTTGTTGTTGTAGACTGTTCCTTCAATTTTGGCACAACCCTCTAACCTGTTTTGATGCCCTTATTAAAATTGATCCTTGAATGTATCTTTTTGCTGCCCTTCATTTGAATTCATCACCATAGCTTTGATACCATGTTGAAGAATCTAGGGAAAATGTAGTTAATGTGATTCTTCTTAGCATGACAACTATTTGTGAGGTGCTTTTGATTTTTGCTTCGTATTCCAATCTTCATTGTTTATTATTAGAGTGAGTCTTCGTTGGCTAATAAAATAGATACCAAAACAAAGAGACAAGAACACAAGATGTTGGCATCCTGCGAGGGCCGAAAATTATCCCTCTTAGAGAGGAAAAACCACATAAAATTCTTCATATAGAGATTCCAATTAACGAATACCAAGACCCTTCACAAAATTGACTCAACATTACCTCCAACATGCTTTTCACTATCCCGTCCATTGTTTGGCCTTCAATCCATAGCCTATAGAATTTATGTCACTGTACTCCTTAAGTTTTCAATCTCCTTATAACTTTGTTGTCTTGTCATGTTGGGCACGAGATCCCTCAAGGGAAGTTTTGGGGCTTAAAGCCCAGATTTTGGTCAAAAGATGTAAATCTGATGTAAAGACTCTGCATTTTGTGGGTGTAGAGAGAAAAGTTTGTACATGAGTCATGGGTTTTCTGCCTTTAATTTTGTAATGTAATGTCGGCTTTAGAGATCTACCCATGGTCCGTGGACCATGGGATTGTATAAATAGAGCTAGGCTCTAAGTTGTAAAAGGAGAGGAGAAAAGATCTAAGGATGAAGAATTGTGACTTATCTTAAGTGTAGAGTTGAGTCTTTGGGTCGTAGAGTAGGAGAAGTGTTAAATTGGAAACTAGGACCAAACTCCATGTGGGTCAACTTATTTATGGTAGCTGATATTTTTATTGGATCCCTCTCGTCGAGAGGTGTAGGATTGATCCAAAGATCATCCGATTCCAGTAAGTATTTATGGAGATATGAATTTATTTTGTTTATGTGATTATTATCAAGCCGACCAGCTCTTATGTAGGCTCTAGAAGCCCAAACGTCATGTCTATTCAATCATTCGTTTTTAGTATAAATAAGAGAGGTTTTGGAGTCATTAGGTAGACACTTCTCAACTGATCTCCTCTCCACGTTTTTGGGTTTTTGGAGAAGGAGAATTTCTGAGAGTATATGCTAGTATATGATGCCCTAGTCACATTACAAACATGCCCTAGTCACAGGTCATCAAGACACTTATGTACAGGTCATGAAGATACTAATACGCAGATCATGGAGACTTCTTATACGTAAATCATGGAGACATTATACGCTATCCTTATACGTTGGTCACTATATACGCTGGATAATATATGTTGTTCACAAATCACTGTATACGTTGATATTATAGGTCACTGTATACGCTCTTCATGAAGGATATTATATGCTGTTCACAGATCACTGTATATGCTGATATTATAGATCACTGTATACGTTGTTCATTAAGGATATTATTCGTTGTTCATAGAGGATGTTATATGCTGGTCATATAGTGGATGGAGAGCACTCACACATTGTGCCCTAACACACAGTCAAGGTATGAAGTCGCTATCATATGGTAGCCGCAGTGGTGACATAGCACGTAAGAGCTGCAGGCATTAGAAGCACAATTGTTCTTGCAGTCAAAGAGGAAATAGGATCCACGTGAATCTTGAGCACAAGTATACGCTATACTGGGAGGAACAAAACTCGGGTTTTTACCTCTGAATTTTTTATGTATAAGAAGCAGATTCGAATTATGTTAGGGCATCACTTTGTTTGTCCTCATTATCACAGAAATTGCCTTGTCTTGAGTTCCGTTAAAAGGAAATCTCACGTGAAGAAGATTAACAATTGAATCGAGGGTTTATGAGGGCTAGAAGAGTCCTAAACCCCTCTCACGTATGAAGGTGCATATCTGGATCAGGGTTGGTTCTAGGCCCAAAGAACTTAGTCATTGGATAGCTCCCAACACAGCTAGGAGGAAGAAGACCTTGAAGAGCAACAATATCATCTTCAGGTTTTCTGAGCAGTCCATCCTAGGAAGCAGATCTTTTTGTCTCAAGACAGCATTGAGGAGATACACTAGACAATGTATGAATTCAGATTGTTGTAGGTGACAACATGACTAAGGAAGGACTGTATAGATTCTGGAACTATAACCTAGCTGCTTTGCTAGGTTGCAAGCCATAGCAAGTAGCTAAGGCTGATGACAGTGTTATAGTGTTGCAGCATGATGATGCACAGGCAGCATGATGAAAATGATTCATACTAACAGGGGCAGCATAATGATGATGATGTATGGGCAGCATAGTATGATGTAGCATGATGGTGCTACAAAGTAAGGTGCAGCAAATCGACAAGGTGCAACACGATGATAGGTGAAGGAGTCACCTTGAGAATCAGTTGAAGCAGAATGTCTTCAACTGATCTCATCATTATACGAAATGATCTATGCTAGATCTAGATAAGTCAAAGCGTTGACTTCTGTTGTAAATGTACTCTCTCTCTCTCTTTCTCTACTGAACCTTGAAGATAAAAGAAGATTTGATCAAAGGGTTTCCCCACACATTGTGGGGTTTGTCCTTGGTGCGTGCCATATCTTGAGTCCTCTTGTCTTGGCTTGTCTTCTACGTTTTATATTTATGTTCTATCTGTAATTTATCTTAATGTTGATGTGATTGCTAACTGCAAAAATTTAAATAAATTGCTCTAGCATAGAACATAACTAAATTTAACATGGAATCAGAGCTGAGGTGAAGACAATGCCCAAGCAAGAGTGAAAGAGAAATCACTGAAGACAGTTGGGACAAGACAGAAGGATCAATGGGTTCCCCATAATTCACCTAGGGAGAAGTCGAAGCAGAGAATGTTATCAGAATGGCGCAGTGGAAGTTTCTGAGGGCCCATCTAAGGATCACTTCATTGGGAAGTTCGGATCTAAGGGTGGAAGGAAAGGCAGATGCCTTGTTGAAATAAGTTCGGTCATTATGCGAAGGAGTGTCTGAATGATAGAGACACATCTCTTGATGAAGATAACAATCATTCCTGGGACATCTTCAATGATCAAAGGAATGATTGGTAATGCAGGTCATCAAGGAAATGGTCGACTCTCCCACGAAAGCAAGGAACCTCAGAATCTCTTTTATGTACCTGATTGCAAGAAGAACTTGATGTCCATCTCAAAAATGGAAGTCAAAGGTTACAGGGTGGCACTTATTGATGGAAAGGTACGTGTTTGAAAATAGATCTTTCAAAGATGTTTTTGAGTTCAGGGTTGTATCAAGTTGCAGGAAGCCGACTGGGGACCATGTCCATTGACTCAGCACTAGAGGTCTCTAAGTCAGATGGTGACTAGGATGCCTGAATTCAAAGAGTATGAAGGTACATGTCTGAAATGTACTGAAGGAAAATATTATAAGGGGAGCATTCCCCTCATGCCACAGGTCCACAGGTTTGGAACAACCCGAGGAGTTTAATTCATGACCGGAACTCTCCTGCGTGCAGAGCCCTCTATAGCTTGAAGCAAGACACCCCGAGCATAGTATGAGAGGATCAACAGTTGTCTAATGAAGCTGAGATTCACTAGGAGTGAAATCGATCCAAACCATACAAAGGTTGTGGATGAGAGACCTCTTATACCGACACCTATGTTTGATAGGTTTTGACCTTCTCATTTGTAGAAGACAGAGGGAGTTGGATTTCGAATGTGGAAAGATAAACTGCAAGCCTGTGACTAGCTCGAGGATCTTAACTTTCAGAAGTTATATGGTAGTGATGTCGGACCAGATTTGGGAATGCCTCTGTGTTTCATAGACTCATTCTCATTGATGTTCTTGGTGAACCTTCGTCCGGACATATGTTTTGTAGTTAGCGTGGTGAGCTCATATTTGGTTGAGCCTCACTGGATTGGTGCAAAGAATCTTCTGAGATATCTTCAAGGCACAATCTCTCATGAATTGAGATACACTGCTAGAAAGATGAAATTGCATTATTATTCGAATGTTGAATGGGCAGGCAGTGTGGAGGATCACTAGAGCACTTTTCAGCACTGGTTCTCTTTGGATTTTGCTTCGATGTAGGAAGCAGAAGTCGGTCACTATAAGAACTGCCAAGACCAAATAGATGGCTACGAGTATGATCTCGTATGAAGCTGCATGGTTGCAGAAGCTCTTAAGTGAGCTATTTTTTCTCTGTAACAACCAGAGGTGGGATTCAATTATTGAGGAATCCCGTATTCGACAATTGCTCCAGCAGAAAAACATCAAATACTGCCTTATCTGAGATATGGAAAGTCGAGAAGCAAGGAGGCTCCATCACATTGAGATGATGTACAAGTCACTAAAGCCCTAGGGGAAAGATCAAATTTGTGATTATCTTGAACGACTTGGAGTCAGCAAGAAACCCTTGTACAAGGGTCCTACATGTTGCATACATTGAGCTCTGGGAGATCTGAGGGCTTGCGGTTCCTACTGGAGCAACATATGACCATAGGTTGACTCACCCTCCCTTGGTGGTTTGCACTGGAACAAGATGATTCGCTCTCTTGTGGAACAAGATGATTCGCTCTCTTGTGGAATAGGATGATTCGCTCTCCATTGTAGTAGGATTGATGTGTTCTCCTGTGAGGCCTGGATTGATGTGTTCTCCATGGCAACCTAGATTGATGTGTTCTCCATAGCGATTGTAGTAGGAGTTGTACCATACTATGACGCTGACTTCGGGTCGGTTGAGACTGGTCTGGGACCAGTGGTACATACTCTGAGACTAACTTCATGTCAGTGCAGTACTGGTCTGGGACCAGTGAGAGTGGTACACACTATGACGCTGACTTCGGGTCGGTTGAGACTGGTCTAAGACCAGTGGTACACTCTCTGAGACTGCGATGCTGGTCTGGGACCAGTGAGAGTGGTACATACTATGACGTTGACTTTGGGTCGGTTGAGACTGGTCTGGGACCAGTGGTACACTCTCTGATTGATGCAGGATTGATGTGTTGTCCTGTGAGGACAGGATTGATTAGTTCTCTTGTCGAGGCATCCTACCCATGCAGTCTGGGACTCATGGGAAGTACCTTTCATCTGATCAATGAGTAGGGAAATGAAGTTAGGGACCATAGTAGTATCGATGGACACATCGTTGTATCTACCGTACTCCCTATGCTAGGATGACCACCATTGATCTGTGATCAATGATACTAGTCTCGGACCAGTGGTAGGAGTTGTACCATACTATGACACTGACTTTGGGTCGGTTGAGACTGGTCTAGGACCAGTGGTACATACTCTGAGACTGACTTCGTTTCAGTGCAGTACTGGTCTAGGACCAGTGAGAGTGGTACACACTATGAAACTGACTTTAGGTCAGTTGAGACTGGTCTGAGACCAGTGGTACACTCTCTGAGACTGTGATGCTGGTCTGGGACCAGTGAGAGTGGTACATATTATGACGCTGACTTCGGGTCGGTTGAGACTGGTCTGGGACCAGTGGTACACTCTCTGATTGATGCAGGATTGATGTGTTGTCCTGTGAGGATAGTATTGATTAGTTCTCTGGTCAAGGCATCCTAACCATGCAGTCTAGGACTCATGGGAAGTACCTCTCATCTGATCAATGAGTAGGGAAATGAAGTTAGGGACCATAGTAGTACCGATGGACGCATCGTTGTATTTACCGTACTCCCTACGCTAGGATGACCACCATTGATCTGGGATCAATGATACTGGTCTGGGACCAGTGGTAGGAGTTGTACCATACTATGACACTGACTTTGGGTCGGTTGAGACTGGTCTAAGACCAGTGGTACATACTCCGAGACTGACTTCGTGTCAGTGCAGTACTGGTCTAGGACAAGTGAGAGTGGTACACACTATGACGCTGACTTCTGGTCGGTTGAGACTGGTCTGAGACAAGTGGTACACTCTCTGAGACTCTGATACTGGTTTGGGACCAGTGGTAGGAGTGGTACTTACTATGAAGCTGACTTCAGGTCAGTTGAGACTGGTTTGGGACCAGTGGTACTCACTCTGAGACTGACTTCGCGTTAGTGGAGAATGATATGACTCATTCTCGATCAATTCTTCTTCTTTATAGTTCAGCAGAGCTGAGTAGAGCAGAGCAGAGCCAGTACAGCTGAGCAGAGCAGAGCAAAGCCAATAGAGCTGAGTAGAGCTAGGCTGAGCAGTGTAGGGCACTGATGGTAGAGATAGTACAATCGGAATTATGAATCCACGGATGGAGTTCTCCCTAGTTGAGAGGGAGTGTTAAATTGGAAACTAGGGCCAAACTCCATGTGGGTCAGCTTATTTAAGGCAGCTGATATTTTTATTGGATCCCCCTCATCGAGAGGTGTAGGATTGATCCAAAGATCATCCGATTCTGATAAGTATTTATGGAGATATGAATTTATTTTGTTTATGTAATTATTATCAAGCTGACGAGCTCTTATGTAGGCTCTAGAAGCCCAAACGTCATGTCTATTCAATCATCCATTTTTAGTATAAATAAGAGAGGTTTTGGAGTCATTAGGTAGACACTTCTCAAGTGATCTCCTCTCCACGTTTTTGGGTTTTTGGAGAAGGAGAATCGCTGAGAGTATATGCTAGTATATGATGCCCTAGTCACATTACAAACATGCCCTAGTCACAGGTCATCAAGACACTTATGTACAGGTCATGAAGATACTAATACGCAGATCACAGAGACTTCTTATACGTAAATCATGCAGACATTATATGCTATCCCTATACGCTGGTCACTGTATACGCTGGATAATATATGTTGTTCACAGATCACTGTATACGCTGATATTATAGGTCACTGTATACGCTCTTCATGAAGGATATTATATGTTGTTCATAGATCACTGTATATACTAATATTATAGATCACTGTATACGTTGTTCATAGAGGATGTTATATTCTAGTCATATAATGCATGGAGAGCACTCACACATTGTGCCCTAACACGCAGTCAAGGTATGAAGTCGCTGTCATATGGTAGCCGCAGTGGTGACATAGCACGTAAGAGATGCAGGCATTAGAAGCACAATTGTTCTTGTAGTCAAGGAAAAAATAGGATCCATGTGAATCTTGAGCACAAGTATACGCTATACTGGGAGGAACAAAACTCGGGTTTTTATGTCTGAATTTTTCATGTATAAGAAGCAGATTCAAATTATGTTAGGGCATCACTTTGTCTATCCTCATTATCATAGAAATTGCCTGGTCTTGAGTTTGGTTATAAGGCAATCTCACATGAAGAAGATTAACAATTGAATCGAGGGTTTAGGAGGGCTAGAAGAGTCCTAAACCCCTCTCATGTATGAAGGTGCATATTTGGATTAGGGATGGTTCTAGGCCTAAAGAACTTAGTCATTGGATAGCTCCTAGCATAGCTAGGAAGAAAAAGACCTTGAAGAGCAACAGTATCATCTTCAGGTTTTCTGAGCAGTCCATTCTAGGAAGCAGATATCTTTGTCTCAAGTCAGCATTGAGGAGATACATTAGACAATGTACGAATTCGGATTACTGTAGGTGACAGCATGGCTAAAGAAGGAATGTATAGATTCTGGAACTATAGCCTAGCTGCTTTGCTAGGCTGCAATCCATAGCAAGTAGCTAAGGCTAATGACAGTGTTATAGTTTTGAAGCATGAAGATGCATAGGCAGCATGATGAAAATGATTCATACTAATAGGGGTAGCATAATGATGATGATGCATGGGCAACATAGTATGATGTAGCATGATGGTGCTACACAGTAAGGTGCAGCAAATGGAAAAGGTGCAACATGATGATTGGTGAAGGAGTTACCTTTAGAATCAGTTGAAGCAGAATGCCTTCAACTGATCTCATCATTATATGAAATGATCTATGCTAGATCTAGATAATTCAAAGTGTTGACTTCTGTTGTAAATGTACTCCTTCTCTCTCTTTCTCTACTGAACCTTGAAGATAAAAGAAGATTTGATCAAAGGGTTTCCCCACACATTGTGGGGTTTGTCCTTGGCTCGTGCCATATCTTGAGTCCTCTTGTCTTGGCTTGTCTTCTGCATTTTATATTTATGTTCTATCTGCAGTTTATCTTAATGTTGATGTGATTCCTAACTGTGAAAATTTAAATAAATTTCTCTAGCATAGAACATACCTAAATTTAACAAGAAGGCTTTGCAGCTGAGTGCGCAGAGGCCTAGTAGTCCGCAGCTTAGTGCGTGGACCCTTGCAGCTGAGTGCACAGGGTAGGTTGAGTCTGTAACCATTGAAGCATTAATAAAGAGAAGTTTTATACCATTCCTGTGTATTCATTTACTTTTTCTGCATTGGGTGTATTGGGAATAAATTACATTTCTATTGTTTATATGATGCGCGAACATATATGATTGTGTTGATTAAGTAAATGTGAGATCAAGTAGTTGTTTACGTGAAGTTAACTAACATATGTAAGAAGATAAGTAAGATACGCAGTGTAATTTGGGGAAATAGTGAAGATCACTACCATAGTAGCGTGAAAGCGCCTCAGCCCTTGGTGAGGCCTGCATGAAGGCAGTTATAACAAATTGTGAAGGTATTGCAGGTCAAGATAATGCACAAAGGTATTCACAGTTGGACTAAATCGACCACTCAAACATCTCGAGGGTGCGGAAACTTGGCTCCAACATCCCCCCATACTTATTCAGGTGAAACTTCATTCTGCGCGCCATGGACTAATGCTGAAAGGGCCAGTAGTGTAGGGATTTGTTTGGCTAATTAACTCTAAACCTAGATCAGGCCCCAACAAACCAACATATGGTTTTGTTGCTGAGACCAGAATTTGCATAGAGATGTTTGAAGTCATATCATTGGAATCCAACTAAGAAGTAAACTGAAGGTTGGTTAGACGGGAGGATTCATGATTTCGTGGCACAAGAGAACATGAATCCATGACTAACAAAAGAAGAGTGGTTAGACTACTACATGTACATAGAAATCCATGAGATCTTTTTCACATCTTTCCCTATTAAGTTGTACGAGTGGATCGCGAAGCTAGCTGATAGACAAGGAAGGTGGAAGCTTGACGATACTATTGTTTGGATCCCAGATTTCATGGGTAGATTGGAAGAACAAGAGGATCATATCTTACACATTGTTGATCACTGGCTCAATCAGGTTATAGGAGGATTCATTACTGAGTTCGCGGTAGACACTTTAGTTAGCTAAAACGAGGCAGAGTGACACTTTCTCAAAGCACCACGACATAAGTACATAAAGTCTCTAAATACTTGGATTAAAATGTTATTATGTGAAAATTGGGTTATGCAATTACCTTGACGTTTTGAGCTGCACGAAGCAGAAAAACCTACAGAAATGAAGGAAGCAAGGGACCAATGAATAGCCCTTTTATTTCACCTCCGCGAGGGGATGAGGAAGATATTTCTAAGGTTGATAAGGCAAAGAATTCCACGAATACACCCCCACCCACACCACCACCAACTTCAGTGCCTTCACCTACATCCTCACCTGTACCACCTCCGCCATCACCGCAACTCAATATGGCAAACAAAATAAAGTTGCCTGTGTTTAAGGGATTGGGAAATGAAGATCTTGACCAGTTTTGGTTCGTAATAAGAGACGTATGGGAAGCGTAGGGAATTACAGATGATAATATAAAGAAATCGACGCTGGTCAGCACTCTGCAGGATCACACGCTAATCTGGTGTATTAAGCACTCCAATGATAATCCAAATGTGGGAATCGCGGATATCTAAGCAGCGCTAAATAGAGAATTTACGAGGCCGAAGTTTAAATCATAGTTGATCATTGGGTTCAAATAAATCACTATCCTACTAGGTGAAACTCCTTGGGAGTTGGATTAGAGGTTGAAGTGTATGATTCACAAATCTAATATGAATTTGATGGATGGACAACATTGCAAACGGTTTTCAGTGTTACTAATGCCGCATTTAAGGAGCGCACTATCGCAACAGAAGTTAACGACTCAGGTAGAGGCCTTAGACATCATGATCAGGTTGCATGAGACACTGATGCAGGATCCTAACTTAGGAGTTCAACAGATCCATGCGCAGTTGAAAAACTTATGCCTTGAGATGTAGAGTCTGAAACAAGATAGGACAACCCGACTAGAAGTGCACGAAGAGGTTTGGTGCATAAAATGCAGGGGTCAGGGTCATGATAAGGACCATTGCCCAGTGTATGCAAATTACCTTGTGAGAGGAGGACCGACGCCATTAAGGCCAGAAGCACAAGTAGGACCTAGCACAGTGCCTTCTTTGTGGTGCGCGATTTGTCAAATAGGAGGGAAACACGCTACGAACAACTACCATTTGTTACAGAAGTATACAAAAAATTCACAGTAATTGTTCTATAACTTTTGTAGATCCGTGGGACACGATGAGTGCACTTGTAGAAGGTATGAGTTAATGATGGATAGAACTCCCACCTACAGATTTCAGGCTGAAACACAACCCCTAGACCAGAATGTAGGAGTGGTGCGAATAGGATTTCAGGGGCGTGGATGAGGCCGAGGTGGAGGAGGACTTGGAAGAGGTTGCGGGCAGCTGATATGCTACAATTGTGGAGGGCCAGGACATTATGCCCACGACTATATGAACCCAACGCATCCATCATGTCTATAAAGTACCTTGTTTGATCATGACATGGAAGATTGGCCTACGCTAATAGCCAGGATACACAACAATGGATCGTTACCGCCTCCCCCGTCTCAAAACCTGTAGATGATGAGGTTTGAGCTATGTGAGTAAGATCTGAATGTGAAAATTGTGCTTCTAAGTGGAATCACGAATGGGAGATGATAAAGGAAAATAACTCAAAGATACTACTTGGGTTCGCAAAGCTCCGGCAAAAGAAGCGAAGTTTGATTTGGAGCATGCTAAGGAAACCTTCATGGAGGTTAAGAAGAGCTTCATTGATGCCTCCACTTGAGCAAGAAAAGATAGACCGGAGCCGAAGATGGACCCATCTATGCTTATGACGTTCCAGGAAACATGCATGAAGCTACTGCATGACAATAAGGCTATAAAAGGATTGCAGGAACTCATTAACAGATGCGTTGGGACCGTGCTAGGAGAATTGTACATAGTCTAGAAGATTGGAAGGCATAAGATGAGGACGGGTAGAGAAATGAGTTTAAGCATGCAAATTGGAGATATGAGATGGACCAAGTAACTATAGATTTTGGATCGGACGCGAATGTTCAGCCAAAGCAGACATGGGAGAGCATGGGGAGGCCTACACTACAGTGGTCTCTTATTTAGCTGCAAATGGCCAACCAACAGAAGTTAATACCTATGGGGATATTGTAGGGAATTACTATGGATATTGAGGGAGTGAGTACGCTAGCAGAATTTGAAGTAATACAGATTGTTGATGACAACAATCCCTACCCTGCGCTCTTTGGAATTGATTGGGCCACTAACATGAACTAGGTGATTAATATGAAGAAGCGCAAGATGATTTTTGAAAGAAGTCACTACATGTAGTTATACCTTTAGACCCTACTGAAGGATCATGCTATACAGATCCAGTGCATGACTATGAAAGTGATGATGATTTGGACTGCATCTATAAGATCATAGCGCAAAACCAGGACTAGGTGAATCCTATTGTAGATGGACGCCTTGCATTGGAGCATGAGAGCTCCTGTACTTAGGATTTAGATGAGGAAATAGAGTGATCAAAAAATCAGTTACATGAGGTGACTACACTGAATTGTAATATGATGATAAGGTCACTACACTGTGTATCAACAAAAGTAAGGGACTTGCCTACTTATGATGGGTTAAGTGAGGTAGATACCTTCTTGGATAGATTTGAAAGAGAAGTGCCAGAAAAGAAATGTTTCCTGGCTTTGAATTCGGTACGGCGCGCTATGCCCGCGAGGTGTTGGGGTATGCACAAAGGGAGCTTTGGGGACTAGTGCGAATGCAGGAGAATGATGGGCACACGGTTTGGGAAGCCTAGACTGTGATTGACAGATAAATACAATGGGTAGGATAATCTATGCGCATATCTAGACAGGTGGATGCTAACATATGGAAAACAACCTATGCAGATGCGCATGAACTCCACGCTGAGAGGTATGGTCAATAAGCATATGTTCGGGGGTAGATGTTTAGTTTCATTTTTCGGTTGAACATATAGTATATGGGAAGAACAATCCCACAAAAGGTTATCCATCTGGAAGAATTTGACAAGGTGTGCAACGTGTTGAACAAGGTAAGTAACGCATAACAAGGTGGTTGTGACCTGCGCGTACTCAGACAAACACCTTTCTAGTTGGTTGATAGAGTAGAAGCCATAAACCTATGGAGTCTATCATGTCTAGTCTACGCATAGTGGTGCTCGCATGGGTAACGGACCATTGAGCCTTGGAATAAAGGCTCGCGCCATTGGAATAGCTCGAAGATGAATGACTGGGACTCAATGAGGAGATCCAACAAGGTGATCTTAGGCTCCAAGAACTCATGAATGAAAGAGTTTGGTTGGGGGAGAAAAGCGCCACGGTGTTGGCATTATGATACAGGTGTTGTCCTTGATGGAAACTCACTCAGAGGTATGATATAGATGACAACTCACTCAAATGACAGATCATAGTGCAACACGTTGGCAAGAGAAAGGTATACATAGGTTAACCTTGATGAAAGTGCATATACACGCGAATTAGCAGAACAAGAGGCGCGTATACATACACATGTCAGTTCACATAATGAAAGGCATGTACATGTTGGAAAACTAAGTTTTGGTCCGTGGTATTTGGTCCATGGTATTTAGTCCATGGTATTGGTCCATGGTATTTGGTCCGAAGTGTTGACCCTAGGTATTGGGTCCAAGGTATTGGTTATACATGGTTTTGGACCTTGGTATTTGTTACTGGAAATAGTGTCCACTCGGATGCTGCTATTCCCACAAAGATTGGTGGCTATCTTAGAAACAAACAATTAAATTCTACCATTGTTTTCATTTATGAAAGTATACAAGAGGAGAACCAAGAAGACCAACCTGAGTCTTGCGCTTGATTTCCTCTCCTTCTTGATAGAGCTTTGCCGCTTCTTCTTCATCTTCCCAACTTCAAAAAGAACCTGTGGAATCACAGGAACATACTACTATCGAAGAAACAAAGATCTATATTCATAAATAACACAGGATCAGACGTGTGTTAACCATATAAATGCATATATAAACAAGTACACAAGAATATGGAAGAAAACAAAAATAGCTTTAACAAGATGAAAAGTAGCAAGAGGATTACAACCATATGTTCTGACCCAGCATCATCCTCCAGCTAGGAAGCCCTTCTTCACCTCA